>JBBPTO010000940.1:0-18969 GCA_038094155.1 Pulveroboletus cf. aberrans | reverse complement strand
CGTGCCCCCCTCCCCCTCCCCCCAAAAAAAAACATGTCCTTTTGCAGCACGGCCATGGTAACAGTGATTTGGGAAAGCGTGCAGAAACATCCCTATGGAGTTCATCCATGCATCGCGATCGTCAAGCATCGTCCGTCAGGAAGGATGCCCCCGAGTGGTATCTGCACAGGTTTTCTCGCTGCTCTTCAACCACGCAAGTTGTTTTCTCCTCAGTGAAAGGACACCAAGCCGCCGTCCTTCAGGTGATGAATTGCCTATTTTCATCTGAAAACGTTCACGTAGAAGGGTTACAGAAGGATCTCCAAACGACTGCCATACGTGCCGGGCTAAGTTCAAACATTGTTCCGATACTACGGTTACTGCGTTCGCAAAGGGTCGAACGGTCAGTCCTTTTGAAATACCCCGTGCAGGCGATTCTTGACACAGCCCAACAACGAATCTGTGCTTTGGTTGTCGGTCAGCCTCCAAGGATCGTCATTACAGTGCGGAAGGCCTATTTGGAAAATGGAGTACTTACCTCTCGCGCGATAGTCCCCAATGCGTGAAGAACCTGTCGTAGTCTGCCATGCCTGGATAACAAACGCATTTGAGAGGTTGTGGGAATGCGGCTCAGAAGGTGAATACAGGCGAAATAGAAAACGAATTTAAATGTTAATGTAGGTCTCCAAACGAGATGCCTGCCGCAGTCCGTGAGGCGGCGACGGCAGCAGACGACAGCCTGTGGCATCCGGGTTTATGTCAGCGAGGGTCCAGTCCATTGTGACTACCCAGACAGGGTTGCAACGTGCTAAGTGGTACGTAAAAACAGCTTCTACCGCTATCGGCAAACCTACAAGCAGGTTTGGGACGTCAGATTTTTTCTTGTTCTTGGTCACTTAATTGAAGCCAATCTTGTCCCAATGATTGCGGTCTTCGTAGGAGCACTCCATAGTAGGGTTGTGACTATGGTGGCTTGTCAAAGAGTGGTTCACATGCAGATACGCTCAAACTCCGCAAGAGTGATCGTGTACTTATTATCACCCCAACTCGTGCTGTCTCGGCCTTCGATCCATCAGAATTTCAATTTTCTCGTCACACAGGTCAGTGGATTTAAAGTCGGAGCTTCCCTCCATTTGGTTCCTTTATCCCTCTCGACTCCCTGCTGTCTAATCCGCCCAATTTGCGAAGTCTCCCGTTGCAGTCAATTCTCAACTCCATGAACGTTGATACTTTCAGATATATCATTACGCACGTTTTCTGTCCTCTTCAGCTTCCCGACGGGGACGATCACAATGTCCAAAATGATCGCGCCTTGACAGCAATGGTTGCCTCTATTGCACGTCTCTACTCTGATCACGCTGATGAAGTCAATATACCCGAGTGGCATAGCATTTTACGAACGTTAGACAATCTGCGAACCACTGTTCAATGTGAAGTCTTGGATAGGTCTCAAACTATTATGCAGCTCGCAAACATGAGTGTAGGAGGTAAGCTCTCCAGCTTCTAGCATATCTTCGAAACTCACGGCCTTCAGATGTACTTGCATTTCCCATTCGAGCCCAGAATGCGGCCATTGTCTTCAGGAAGCAAAGGAACTCTACCATTTTCGAATCTTTCGAGCTTTCCCCTCAAGCTAAGGACGTGATGACCACGCAGGGAAAACTCGTCTGCTCATATCCTGGTCCAGCCATCGATATCCCCAACCTTGTATTCGAGGACCAGATATTTCGTTTTGAACTCGCGAATTTTCTGGTTCACATGAATGATAATGTCCTCGATGCCGCTATGACAAGTCAAAAGGCACAGTCAACCGCCCTCGAAGAACGAGATACCACTCACCCTCGCTATATCACCGAACTGCTCACCGGCATCTTCAGAGGCGTTGGTCGCCCTGTCGACGTTAGCCGCATTGCAAAACGCGTGGGCGATGATGTGGTATGGAACAGCTCGACGTTGCCGTGGCGGCGCTCGTCACTCTGGCTCCTTATCAGAGTTACCCTTCAGACGACCCTAGATCGGTGCTCCCTCGGGCGTGATACCTACAAGGCGTTCATGCTCTTCTTCATGTGTCGTCTCGAAAAGGAACGGATCTGTTCAACGCTCCCCAACGATCTCCTTCGATTCATGTCAGCTAAGATCAGTCGGCGCCTTCGGAAGCTTGGTTCTTCCGCGCCGGACCGGCTCTCTCGTATCGTATCGGAGACATGCACTTCCATCCGATCGATTCTCGAGAAGAGGTGGAGACAGGTACAGGCTGCTCAGCGCGTGTCGCCTGTCTGGGCCCCTTCTCAACTCGATTTACCTGGGGACACTCAGCTGTCGCTCTTGCGATGTAGTGATCACTTTCGCAGCTCTCTCACAAACTACAACACCAATCCTCCCAACATACCCTTCAATCCCACTCATCGTCCTCGAGGTACTTTGAATGACTTTCTGTCTTCCAACGGCGCATTTTTCGAGGAGGTTTATCGGGTCGAGCCCTATATTGCCCTTTACGATGTCGAGCGGGCAATCGAGCAGGATATAGATGGCTGGGTTGATTCGGTCACAAGCAACGATAAAGCTTGTGTGAAGCTCGAGGTTTTGGCAAACAAATACTCCCGGAATGCACAGAACACATATGGAGATAACCCAGAGTTCCAGTCAATCATGCTACTGACCACGATCGAGTTCTGGGTTGCGCTCGACAAGATAGCCATCAAGGCAATTCCCATGCTCGCTGACTATTCTCCTGAGATACCCACAAGTCTTCTGGAGGATCTATTGCTTTTCAAGACTACCAGCCTCCATCGTCTTCATCACATATATGAGTACCTTGTTCATCGCTACTCCCAGTCCCAATGGTCCGCGTTCTCACCGACGCTCACCACAGACAGTTTTTCCATCCGTTTCTACAGAGGGTCTTCCCGTCTTCAGCATCTCAAAAGTCGAATCGAAGAGGACGCGCTGTTTGAAGTTCAGAAGAAAGCTAGTGAACTTGAGGAAGCAAATATCTATCATGCAGAACTTCTGAAAAAGGCTGCTGGGCTCGACCATGAGTATGCTGTTAACGGGAAAGGTCATGAATACCATGTCAACCACTGCAACAAGTGTTCTCTTGAACGAG
This sequence comes from Pulveroboletus cf. aberrans, assembly GCA_038094155.1. Taxonomy (NCBI): domain Eukaryota; kingdom Fungi; phylum Basidiomycota; class Agaricomycetes; order Boletales; family Boletaceae; genus Pulveroboletus; species Pulveroboletus cf. aberrans. Next base: position 15,884 of record JBBPTO010000940.1, on the reverse strand, counting down.
AATGCAAGAGTATGCAGATAGTCGTTCATGAGTGGCCTCTGCCGGCTGACCAGCTCCGGGCCGAAGCTGTTGTCTTCGAATTAGACTGTCCTATCGCGTTCAACATGTGGCGTACCGCCACGTTTCATCTCCTCGTCGATCTCTGTTCACCTTCTCCTGAACAGAAACATCCCTATATTCTACTGAGTGCATATCGCGGTCTCCGACCGTATCTTGTTCAACACCCAAGGTCACGTATCACACTCGCTTCCGATACGAAACCTTATGTCGCCACACATTACAGCAAAGTATCCATCCCAAGCACAACGGAACGGGTCTGTGTCAAAAATGGGCTATCTTTCTACGTCTATGATGATGTTGCTTGTGTCCATGCCACCTCGGAGGCGCTGGGCGATATCCACATCAGCAGGTACATGTATTGCACCCATATGCTTCCCAATGGACCCTACGAGAATTTGCAAGAGTACATCGATTTAACCTCTCATTCGTCGAACGAGGTAGTGGCGAACCAAGCCGACTGTCACAAGGATATCTCCATCCACGAATACATGGCATTTGGTCATCTGCGTAGTGGCGCCTCACTTCAATGGCTCAACATCTTGAGGGAGATCCGAGGGCGATCGTTGACGTTTCGCCGTTATGAAGTCCATCTGCTACTGGTCCAGGCGGTTTCCCAGGTCGGGCCACTAGTTGATTCGGAGTGGATGTGGCATCAAGAAATCCAACAGTTCTCCTTTTGCTATGCGCTTCTAGCGGAGCTTGAGAGTCTCCTCCTGGATGTTCAAGCCAGTTGGCTAGAGGGAGTGACAGTTGATACGATTTCCTTCTTGCTCCGTCGCCTCCTTGCATCTAGTCCGGTTCCAGCTGTCTCACAGAAGGTGCTTGTGCTCCTTCGTACTGTGCGTCGCAAGGTATTTCGCTGGGTACAAGAGCTGTCTGAAAAGCTCACGAGAACACCGGGCGATGAAGAGCTCTGTGGGTTTCTGCGCGACGCCGCTGCTATATGCCGTGGCACGTTCGATGTCGACCCCGCCATGATCCACCAATTGCTCTACTCCGCAGAAGATTTCGAAGTTATCGTGTTGTGCTCCATATTGCTCCACGACCACGTTCCCAGCAAGGCATCTAGTCTCCCCCCACATTCGCAGTTACTCCTGGACCGAGATCGCCGTCTCGCTCTTGTTCTTGAGCATGCCCTCAGCGACTTCATACAAGCTGATGTAAATGACCGAGGCACCAACCTTGCGATTCGCAAGGTCTGGCCCGATTATCGGCCACGTTCAAAATGGGTTCCATTACGAGAACCAAATTCACGCTGGTTCTCTTGCACCACTGCATCGACATCCGACCAGCGTTCGCAGACGGTCCACTTCAATCTACTCGATGGCTCCCTTTTGGTCAACGGGAAATTGCTTGGAAGGTTACCAAACAAGGTCATACAGCATCCGCTATACAATCTTATATTTGGCGAGGTATGTTAAGCCAAACCTGTGTTCGTCCAAGTCCTCACCACCTGTGCAGCAAGTGCTGGAGGTTATACCCAGTGATCTCCCAGGGATGGACTACTCCACAAGGGCCATGATCTGTGATCACCAGGTGAGTCCAGTGTTGAGGAGACGCCCTCCATAACAACTCAGTTGGCAAACACAGGTGTACTTTTCACTCAGATATGACGATCTCGTAATCAGGGCCAAACGGGCCAAACGAAAGGAACGAAAGAATCGAAGGCAACGGGGGAAAAAAGCAAAGCAAACACCCTTTGGTGATTCTGAAACCATTGAGCTCATCGCTCCCGGAAAGTTGGAAGGAGACCTACCAGAGATGTTAATCAAGGGACACGTTCATTGGTTAAACCTTTCTACATCGATCATGGAGATCCGCCCTCTTGAAACTATCTGGGAGACATCGCAGGAGAACTGGAAAATGTGCCTGTCTCCTGGACAATACCGCATGCAAAGAGGCTCCGAGTTTCTTGTCGACATCCGAAGCAGGTCGTGGAGTATGGTTTCGAGCCTATTAAGGCCGGTCGAGCGTCCAGAATGTCTCATAGTCACTGCCTCTCCCGTTGACCCAAACCAGCCCCAGTCGACTTTTCAACTTTCGGTCGAGTTACCCCGCTATGGTTTATCCTTCTATGTCGACCGTGATGGAGACCTCCAATCCCATAACATGCGAGGCATGATTTACGACGAGGATCAATCCATTGGGACTCTGTTTGGTTTGGTCAATCGCCTCGTCCTTCGGCCAAAGACCATCCATGACAATATGGAGGAGCTCACACCTAAATGTCTCCTTATCCCTGATGGCGAGATCTCATTTCGACAGGAAGGTCATCATGTCGATGTCAAAATCAACATTCATGATCCCGCCCTTCAACGCATCACGTATCAGACCTACAGAGTGGACACCGACTTGGGCCGTCTGGCGGGGAACGTTAGTTTGACGAATAAATTGTATTGTGCATACTTGCATGCTCTAACAAGCGGATGCTGCGCCGATCCGCTTACGGGCAGGTTCGGCACAGAGGAGGCATTGTCAATACTCTGGTCGGCTAGTTGCTGGTCAGTTATCAAGCTCGCTCCCCGGGAGGTGGAACTCTTGAACTTGATCGCGTCCCTGTGCCCTTCCCGCACATGGTACCCCGACTATCTCAGGTGTATGCAGAAAGTGAAATGGCTTGACCTTCCTGCGAATTCACAACATGCCGACCTGCATTCCGTTTGCAAAGCTATCAAGGAACACTACGAAAAGATTCAGATATTCCAAGAAAGCCGACCGAGTGACTTATTCCATGATTTTCCACTTTATGATGATCAACTCCTTAAGCGCAGCGCGCGGCGTAGTGCGTATCTATTTCCACCTATGGTGGCTTCCAAGAAGCTTTTCGAGAACCCGGAAGATTCCGATATCTTATACCATGGAAGAGACCTGGTGGAGAGTGATTCGGGAGAACATCGCGTCTATACCGCAGCGATGGACATTTATCACCGGACCGTCAATGCAACGACCACAAAGAATATAATGAATATGGTGCAATCCTGGACGGAGACCGTGTTTGGAGATGCTGCTTTATCCCTCAGCTACGACAAATCATGGTTAAAGCCCAATCTTCCGTTAATATGGCTCAAGACGTACCAGTTGCTACGAGAAAACAACGAGAGAAAATGGTATCAGCTGCTTTTCTCACTGCCTACCATGGTGTATGCATCGCCAGAACTCAGCGACCTAGTTCCCATTTTCGTTGCCTTCGCATCACGTGCGCAGTTCCGTCTCGAAGACCCCCCATCCCACGATTCCTACATCATCTCACACGGCTATCGTCCTTCCAAAGCTACCTTGCGAGATTATGTGTTCGATTATGCCCATTCTTTCCAGCGCAGCCCTGAGAGCTCTTTACCTGCAAAGACCGGCGAAAATGCCAAGAGCTTGCAGAAGCGTCGGGTCAAAATGTATCAGGACAGACGTGACTCGGATGCCGACGCAACAGTTGATCGACTAATGAATACGTGGCCCTGCAAGACTCCTCTATCCTGCCCTCTCAGCCCCGATCTGTACGATGTGGCAGGTTTCACGTCCAATGCCCGGAGTCACTTCTCGAGTTGTTATCACAATCTCAAGCTCAGAGAGCATCTCACTCGTGTTCAGAAGATTCTGAACGATGTACCTCCCCCATCCCCTTTAGCCCAGACTCTTCGATATTCATTTCATCCCTCGCAAAAAGTCCCTCCACAAATTCCGTGGTCACTCGCAGTGGACGAGCTACTCTCCAGGCCTGCGCCATTTTTTTCACGACACAAAATCGGATTTCTTCAATACACTGCGGACACTGCGAACACCCCCCTCTCTGGTTCTTCTTCGTTGAGACGACTCATTGCTACCGCCGAGGCGAATGCGTTAAACTCATTCCAACGTCAATACATTTCTACTCTCCGCACCAGCGCAGAATGCTTTGGAAGTGAGCGTGAGGTGCCTCTTTCCCACGGAGCGACGAAGTTGCCTACCGCCAAAACGCTTGGGGCACACTATGCTTCGTGCAGAGACAACTACAATGCGGCTATCCGTAATCTCAAACAGCAGCTGGGTCCAAGGAGCTGGAGTGAACGAGCTCTCCAGCAAGCCGGTCAATGGCCCTGCATTACTACACATGAACTGTTTCGATTTCTCGCGTCCAACTCGTCAGTCGTGCTCTCCAATGGCTGGAAGAGATGCCTTACAACGTTGACTCTGCTGGCACTCGTTCTACAACGTGCTCGAAGGCTGCTTCGTCTACGCCTGAACAACCTTTTGGATGAGCTGCGTATGGAACTAGAGAATAAGGGATGCGATGGTTGGAGTGCTGAAACGCACCCAGACTGGCTATTGATTCAGGTACGTATTTTTAGTTGTGTATCCGTATAGTACACTCTTTCTAATGCTGTGTGCCTGCGTTATATTAGCTCCAAAGCAACTTTTTGATTCGTGGGGTTCAAGCCGAAGTCGCCAGTGAAATGATTTCACCACGATCGGGTGACAACACTGCTATGCAGCTCAACATGGGCGAGGGAAAGTCATCTGTAATCGTCCCTGCAGTCGTCGCGCGTCTCGCCGATGGCGATCAACTCGTCCGCGTTATTGTCCCGAAAGCGTTGACTGTACAAATGTTCCAGATTCTTGTCGATCGCCTGGGCGGGCTCACCAACAGGCGCATATATTACCTACCCTTCTCCCGTTCCCTCGAACTCGACGACAAGAAAGTGACTACTCTCCGTGAGCTTATGTTAGAGTGTATGACGGAGCGAGGGATTCTTGTGATCCAGCCGGAACACGTTCTGTCGCTCAAGCTCGTGACCGTGGAGAAGCAGCTAATGCCCACTGAAGATAGTCAAGTCGAGCAACTCTTACTGAGCTTCCAGCGGTGGCTACACTCCCGTTCACGAGATATTTTAGACGAGAGCGACGAGATTCTTCACGTTCGGTATCAATTGGTGTACACAATTGGCGACCAGCAACACATGGAAGGCTTCCCGGAACGATGGACCATCACCGAACATATTCTCGGGCTCGTGAACAAACACGCACCCTCTCTTCGAGAGCTTTTCCCCCATGGAGTTGAATATGAACGTGGTCCTCCTGGATCATTTCCCCACCTTCGTATCTTTCACGCAGACGCCGGACAAGAGTTGATCGCATGGATAGTGAAAAACGTGATTGATGGTCGCCTTCCAAATCTCAGTTTTGGACAGCTCCGCCAGAACCTCAGGGCTGCAATACAGACCTTCATATCTCGTGAAGACGTTCCCCGCGCACAAGTTCAATTGGTGAAGGATTACTGTGAGCAAACTCCCCTGTGGGGAAGGCTTCTGCTACTTCGCGGCCTCTTGGCCGATGGCATCCTTTTATTTGCTTTCAGAGAACGGCGATGGAGAGTAGACTATGGCCTTGCCCCCGCGCGTACCATGCTAGCGGTTCCATACAGAGCAAAGGACGTCCCAGCCCAAAGAGCCGAGTTTGGACATCCGGACATCGCCATCATCCTCACCTGCCTATCATACTACTATGGTGGTCTCAGCAATGAACAGCTGAAATTATCATTCGAAATATTGCTCAAACAAGACGACCCGACGTTGGATTACAGCCTCTGGGTCAAAGACTCCCCTGCTGTCCCAGAGTTTTTGCAGGCGCTAAGTGGGGTTAATATCAAATCATCGGAACAGTGGAGCAAGTATTTATTCCCTTTATTCTCGAGGAATCAAGCGACTGTCGACTTTTACCTATCGAATGTCGTGTTCCCGAAAGAAGCAAAGGAGTTTCCCTCAAAGCTAACGTGTTCGGGCTGGGACTTGGCAGAGAAGAAAGACCGTGTACTGACCGGTAAGCTGAGAATGCTACTTTAACTGCCTAGCTTGACGCCTTAACCATATTCCAGGGTTTTCTGGTACGAACGACGGTCAATATCTTTTACCCTTGCACATCATTCAACGCGATCCCGATCATCAGCGGGGGACGAATGCGAAAGTTCTGTCTTATCTCCTCCAGCCAGAAAACAAGCACTATACGTGCGTGTCGCACGAGAATGGGGAGCGACGAAGCACGCGCGAGTTCCTAGATATCCTGGTTTCTCAGAAGCCCGAGATTCGCGTATTATTGGACGTCGGCGCTCAAATGCTTGACCTGCAGAACTATGAGCTGGCCGAAGCGTGGCTAGCTATCAGTCCAGACGTCACTGCCGCCATCTATTTCAACGAGGACGACGAACTAACGGTCCGCACGCGAGATGGGAGCACACAACTGCTACTGTCCTCACCTTTTGCACAGCAATTGGATCGATGCGTCGTGTATCTCGACGATGCACATACCCGTGGCACCGACATCGATTTTCCTACCGGATCCCGTGCTGCCGTCACACTGGGTCCTAAGGTAACCAAGGATCGCTTGACCCAAGGTATGTCCAATCCGCCGTCGTCAATTCTGCACGGAAACCTGAGTATTCATCGCCCGTTTTAGGCTGCATGCGTATGCGGAAGCTCGGTCGTGGTCATTCCGTCATGTTTTTCGCACCCCTCGAGATTGATCAACGTATCCGTTCTGTGGGTAACAAAGGTCCTTTGCATGTCATCAACACCACGGATATCCTACATTGGGTCATACGCGAAACATGTGATGATATCCAGCAGTGGGCGCCTCATTGGGCGCAGCAAGGGATGGACCATGCATCCCGATACGCCGTTTGGACCAGCTTCTGCGAAGGTCGGCTGACATCGAAAATGCTATCTGACAAATGGCTCCAACCAGAAGTCAAGAAGTTGGAGGATCTGTATGGGCCGCAAAGAACCTCGAAATCCACGTTGTCGTCCGCTTCTAACATTCACCAGCGATGTATCGAGCTCGGGGTTTTGTCACTGCGTGACGTGAGTATGGATGAGGAACAGGAGCGAGAGGTCATTCATGAAGCTGAACGCGAACGAGAAGTCGAACGCGCCCCCAAAGCAGAGCCGGCCTTCCATTCTATGCACCCCGACGTCATAGACTTTATAACAGGAGGTCTCATTCCTCCGGCGTCCAAAGCCTTCCGTCCAGTCTTCGAGACACTCGACAGGACTTCTGCAATCACCGCAGAGGCACACATTTGGAGCCCATCCGTGTTGGCAACGGCGGACTTTCAGAGTACTGTCATCTCACGCGGAAAGCTAGACGCGTATTTGCGCCCTGTCCAGTGGGTCCTCTCGGGGAAAAGCGCTCGCAACGAAGTTCTCGTCATTCTGAGCCCATGCGAAGCCAACCTCCTGATGCCATACATCAGGTCGAGCGACAAGGTCCATCTCCATCTATACACACCCCGTATCACCAAGTCCGTGAAACCATGCGACGATCTCGCCCTGTACAGCATCCCTGCGGTTCTCACTGGGAGGACACCATCTCCGTCGCTTATGGATCAGTTGAATGTGTTTGCAGGGCAACTATACCTGAAGGACTATCAGACGTACGCTCGTTTATGTCGTTTCCTTTGTGTGTACTCGGGAGATCTGCGAGTCGAAGAAGGAATGAAGGTTGAGAGCGACGGCTTCATCTCTTCGAGGGGTCGACCACAGTGGCTGCAGGGCACGCGTTCATTCGAATCCACGCCTATTCCCTTCTTGAAGATATTGATTGGACTCCGCAGGAAGGGTATTCTATTTGCAGCAACTCACATGGGAAAACTCCTCGATGGACAGCTACTTGCCAAGGGTGATTTTGAAGGCGATGTATGTCGTCTTGATTGGGTGACCGTGATTCGCGTTTACTAACATTGCTGTTGCTTAGCCTGTCAATGCCGACGAGGGCGAGCAATAATGGGGGAGACTTGAGCATTACCTTGATCCATGACTGCGTCCTTGGTTGTGTACTGGTATAGATTGGTGTACGTCGTTATGAATGCACCACACGTCGTGCATACGTTCCTGGTCTGAAATTTCATGCGTCGCCGTCGCACGCCATGATGGCGCTACATAGTGCTTCTGGCGACGGTTTCGTGGCGACCACGTCCACCCGCACGCCCAGTGCGTCCCGCAAATGCGATGCCGTCGTCGGTCCAATGGCGGCCACCTTGAACTTGTTCGGGCCTAACACCTCCTCCAAGGCTGGGACTACCACCTCCGCTGCAGACGGCGCGAAATGCACCGCCCACCACCCGTCTCCTCGGTCCGGGCGCATCTCCAACGCCGCCTCCAAGTCTGCTCGAAACGTCGACGAACCCGTCGTTTGGTACACCTCGAGCGACTCCAATTCCACGCCGCCAGCCGCGAGCATCCGCGGTAGCGTCTCGCGGTTCTTGTCCCCCGTCAGATGCAGCATCCGCTTCGATCGACTCGGCTCGTACTCGCGCTCCGCGAGGATGAACTCGGCGAGACGTTCGGCCGTTCCGGCCTCTGCGCCACCGCGCACGTACGCCTCTGCAGGGGAGAGACGTGCCATGCTGCCGGGGAACGCCCGATGGATCGCGGACGCAGCAGCGGCCGTCGCCTCCCCGACGACGTAAAACGGCACCGTCCGCCAGTCGGCTGTGGTTTGTGAGCGTCATCGTCGACGGAAGCGATCGCTGGCAACACACCTCGCGAGGTCTCCCAGTCCTCGATCTCCATCGTGATCGCGATCGATCGCAGGGATTCGCACCACGCCTCGACGGCCCGCTTGCTCGTCAGGATCACCCCCGAGAGACCCCGGGCGTCTGGTCCACCAAGGAGGGTGTCCCGGAGCGTGTGGACGTGCACAAACACCGTCTGCAGGACAGGGACCGACAGTGGCACGTACCCCTTTGCTTCAAACGCAGCCTCGTATCGATCCCGCCCGTTCTCTTCCGGCGTTCTCAACAACAGCACGTTTGTCATCCTGCTGGCCGTCCGCGTCGAAACGACTGGAACAAGATGGACGATGGGACCGATATGCTTTTTGCAGAGGTTCCGGGGAGTCCCTGAACGTCAACGGATAGCAATTGACAACTCCGCGACGAATGATCGGCCGACGGGAACTGGATATCCAATTACCCAGAGGGGGCACCGCCAGGGCTGAGCATCATGATATAACATTTCCCATCACGGCAAGTCCATTGCATCATGCGCGACCTACTCGCATCCCCCCTCGTCACCACTCTCCTGGGCAGATCGCCCCCTCCTCCGCTCACGGCCCGCAACGTTTGGCGTATGGACCTTACCCCACAGATCGACCACCTCAACGCGAGCCTCAACGTCCGTGCAGGTGAGGAAAATGATCGACAGCAACCTCCGCAGCTCTCAACCCGAGCTGCACAGCTTTGCATCTCCTCAACGACGACTTTGACGCTTGTCACAGTCTCGCTCAGACACAGGAGGGCGAGGCGTACGCGGACCACCTCCATTGTGTCGCACACAGACGCGAACCGGATTATTGGAACTCCAAGTGAGCGCTGGTGCATCATGATGGACGTCGTGGACTGATCGACGGCTCAGGTGGTGGATTGCTCATCTCTCCCATCCTCACATGGCTGAAATCTACATGGACGTGCCAGGTGCACCCTTGTCGCAGGCGAGAAAGGCGGCAGAGGACTTTGTGGATGCTATCCAAAGAGCAGAAGCTTCCGACCAGGGGGTCGCAGAGCTGGAAGAGCGTCAGTGGCGAGAATTGACGGCGTTGACCAAGATAGTGATCGAACAAGATGCAAAGATGAGACGTTAAGCCGGTGTACATTACCACCATCTATGCTGTCCCTTGAAGGAATCTGATGACGTTTTCGTACACTGTAAAGACGATGCCTCCACTCATCTGCGTCGCGAGTCATTTTCCGAGTGAAGCGATGCTCGAAGGGAGGACGGACCACCAAGCGCGCCAGTCTGGGCGTCGTTCCCGTCCAAAATCGTAGCAAACCTTCCTCTGTCAAGATCCTGTAACCACAATGAAACGAGTTTTTGTACTCTCGAGCTGCGCTGAGAGACTGCATGCGCGTCTTGATGACGCTGTTCCACGCATAAGTCCGTCGGACAGCAAAGAGCAGAAGAGACATACTCGAGGGGTTGTGTGGAATAGACCGTGACGAGCCCCGCGATGGCACCGATGGCAAACGTAATGCCGCTTGGGAGCTGCTGTCCCGGACGGGCGGCGGATTGGACGAACTGCTTGAGCGTGGTATACGTCGTGAAGCGCACCGCGGAGTTGGCGCCTTGACGCATCATCTGCAATGGGAGATGTAGCACATACGCACAGCACACAGGAGAGGGACGCACGACGGGGAATAACCCGCGGTATATGCCGGCGATGCCTTCCTGGCGCACGATGGACACCGTGCCGTGCACGAGCCCGCGGTACTGCGGCTGTGCACGCTTGGCGTCGTCGATGAGCTTCGTCCTAGCAGAGAGTCTGCACGTGAACACGGCAACAAAGCGCACACGCACTTGATCGTCTCGGACGGCGTGACGGCGATGACGGCCTCCATCATTCCGGCGCCCAGTCCCGCTGATAAGAGTTAGTCACGTGGCTGGTGCACGCGGCGGTGCACTGACCGAGCAGACTCCTCGGCGCGCTCACTTTGCCCTGCCGTAGTGTGGTCAGAAAGCAATCAAGACGATGGGGAGCGTGTCAGACCTCTGCATCCGCCAACATACTCTTGAAGTGGCCGTAGCTCACGAAGCGCACCCCGGCCTTGATGGCGTTCCCGACGACGACGGCCGAGCAACCCGAATAGAGACCCGCGATGCCCTTTTCGCGGATCGTCGTGCGGACGATCGTCAGTGGTGGTTCGCGCTGCCTGCGGTGAGCATCCTTGCAGACGGCTGGTCTCGGTCACACACCTGCCCTCCGAATTGTGACCGGGTCTTGACGAACTCGGTCGGGTACGTCACGAGACTGGCTGAACGCGTTGAGCTCGCACATGGTCGGGGCGGACGACGTACGCTTCGATGGCCCCTGCAGTCGACCCGGCGATGAGCGAGTACAGCGGCCGCTCTTCCTTGATGCTCGTCATTTGGGTAAACGAAAAAATTGCCAAACTAGGAAACTGCACGCTCCAAATGACATCACGCCGACTCAGTATAAATGTGTAGCGATTCAACTGGGCCGCTCAGTTTCGCACCATGTCCTCCGTCGGTCCCAACAAACCCGCTCTCCACGATCCCTCTCAGCCTCCCCCAGCTCCCGGGACTACCCCGTCCGCACCCGTGCCTACAGCCCCGCCCCGTGCGTCGCACGCCCAAGCCCAGGGGACTGCAGAGGTGCACGGCAGGAACGCGTTCAACTCTGAACGTCCTCTGGACGTCGCCCCCGCTCCCGAAGGTCTGTCTATCCCATCCAGCGACCAGGCGATGCTCACCCGATCCCCCCCCCAGGCGGCGTCGCGATCGGCGGTCAAGCCAACCTTCCCATGGAACAGGCCACCATTGGCGACAAGATCATTGGCAAGACCCAAAAGGTGCCAAGCACCAGTCCCCTTCGGCTGGTGTCTAACGACGACTCTAGGTGATTGGCAAGTACACGGGCAACCCCGAGTTGCACGAGAAGGGCGAGCTTCGCGAGACGGGTGGGAAAGCTGCCGCAGAGGGTCGTGCGCGCGCCGCTCATGACTAGATTGGGGGATCAGACATGTATGATACTGTGTAAGCTGAGCACGACATTCGAGTTGATAGGTACCTGTGTGATCACCTCGCTCTCGGACGAAGCCCTAGTCTGTTGGTCCGCCACGACACCACCACTCTGCAAGCGCGATGGCCGTTTCCGCTGTATTCGTCGGGGCCACGACGTAAGATCATACACCGAGTGGGGACACTCAGCGAGCCAAGTACAGTCAAGGCTTGCATTGATCGTTTCGCGGTGCACAAACGGTCTGCGTAACTTCCAGACGGAACAATGAACTATCCCCGTCGATGGGTTCTCCCGATAGCCCTGAAACCGAGACGCGGATGACCAAGGCCGGTTATGTACGAGAGAAGGGATGGATCGGAGGAATGTCGTTCAAGTTCTGGTTGCGATCGATAACCAAACTACATGTCCATGCCGTCGCAGTGTGAGCCAAATCCCTGCATACGTTCGCGCACATCGAATGTCCCTGTCAGTTGTGCCCGCGCGTTACGCATCGAATGCCAGGATTCCAGGGAGATAGGGTTACCCTAAGTGTGCACACAGTCGCCGGGGCGGCACAGACGCGTCCGCATTTAGGGCTGCTTTCAGAAGAACTTGGAGTGGAAGACTGAAATCTTGACCCTTCGACGACGCCACGTATTGAATGGTCAAGTTGGGTAAGATGATCGTTTCTTCTTCCAGGGTTTCCAGACCCATCTATCGTTGGTCTCAAACAAAGAACATGTCGATCGGATACAGGAATTTGAAGATCGCAAGTATCCTCTGGTCGTCGTCGCCACGATCAGCGCTGTTGGAAATTGGTGTGCCTCGCTGGCCCTGTCATCCTTGTCTTTTCAATCCCCCGGATGAGACAATGCTAGAACGGCTGAGCGTTACGGTACCGGTTGCCCATGCCTACGATAGTCCACATTGTTTTTCGAGTTTCCTCAACGACAAAGGACTCGCCAGAAGTGACCCATGCCTTGCAGACGTTCGGCGACGATCACGTCTTCTGCGTTATGTTCCTGCTTTGTTGTGTCGTTCCGGCCGTCGTGTATGATGTGGCCCTGTCACTAACCACAGGGACCGTCTGGATGTACGCCCGAGTGAGAGCGGACTGCGCTGCCATCGACTCCCACGCCAATTGGACGTCTCACGAATGGACTACGCAAGCTACGTCATGGGATATGTTCAATGAAACTGGCACATGCATCGCGATCCCAGACGCCCCTGCAGCTCGTGCGTAACGTCTTGGCCCCGGGCCACGACACCCGCCGTATCGCCAGCCTGTATCGACGTGATCAACGGATACCACAGCGAGAGTCTGTAAAGTGTCTCCCGGCGTACATGCGCTATCCAAACCCGAACGCGATGTCCCGCACGTCGTCCGCAGTGAGCGTGCTGCCGCAGGAAAGGAATCGCTCCGGGACGAACACGTACGGTTTCGCATATTTCGTCTCATCGCATGTCGTGGACCTGAACGAGACAACATCAATGTCAAACTCACTGAGGAACCCAAGGGCCAAACGGACCCAATGTTGGGCAGGACCATTGCCCCCTGTACACCGTCACCAGCGCGGTGGGGAAGGATAGACCACACGACGGGATCGCTGCACGTCGTTTGGTCGCCTGCAAACTCTGTCACGCCACGACTCACAGAGCGGTAGCGTGGGGTACCATCTAAACGTTTCATATACGATGGCGTCGATCTAGGGCGGCGATGTTCTGTGTTCGATGATCGGCAGTCTGCCCTTGCCAACCACTGCTTCTATCTGTACAAGAGCCCTGTCCTGTACGTCTGGGTGGAGAACCAGGGCATAAAGGAATATCCACAAGACTGTGTCAGGATGAGACAACAGACCAACGAAGCCACGCGCACCGACTCCGATGACGTTGTAATTGTTCTAGCGAGCCGCAAAGTGCCAGTGAAAATCATCCTGGAGGGACATGAACCATCAAAACCGGTCGCTGCGGCGTTTTTTTCTGCTCTCAAAGACCATCGAGCACCAAGGTAGGAGACGAGTTCGGAACTTACCTTGTTCTGGCCACGAGGTCAGACAGAGCCCGTTTCCCAAGAACGTCGACCGACCTGTTTCCGCAGTGCAAGCTTAAACGGGATCTCTACCCAGTCTTAGTGACAATGCTGTGTTCCGCTTGAGGCGCACCCCGAGGAACCGGGAGTGGCTGTTTAAATCTGGTTGCGCGTCAGCTCGCGCCATCGAGATTCGGAAACCTACACGGACTCGTCAGGAACGCCTTCACGATGTCCACCGCTTTTGGCGTGTTCACCATTCCGATCAACGTGCACGCCTGCGTGATGACCGACGACATAAGTCTATGAACAGCATTAGCATCAGTGACAGAGGAAGGGTGACATCATCGCAAAACCCACTCGTGGATGTGATTGAATGAATGGTCGGGAGACGTGAGAAACCGGTACGCGAGCGGACGGGCTTTGCGTTGTTGCAACTATCGCCAAAGGGAAAGGATCGACAGTGATGACGCAAGCGATGACCATCGCGCACAACTTGAACGTCGCCAACCCTGATAACATGGTTACGGACAGAGTTGACGGGGAAGCGACCAGGTGTTTGAACTATGTCGGGTACCTCGCCAAATCAATTCCATGCCCCCGTTCTTTCGTCGCGCCCTCTTCGGGTCTCGTCGAGATTGGAAGTAAAAGGTAACACAAAGAGATTCTTGAATCAGGCCATTCGTCAAGGGATTGACGTAGATATCGAGACGGCAAAACGACGACACCGTGACGGAGGACCGTCAGCTACAAGTGGACTACGGGCGAGACCGGCCGTGCAATGGCACCAGCGTCTAGCTCTGCTCGACTGTGACCCATTTTTGAAATTCGCACCATGTGTGATTTAGATGGATGGAGTCCACATCCCAGACGCCACAATTAGTAACGGACCCAAACGAACAACCTCGTTTCATGACATTTGGACTGTACGTTGACGAGCACCGACGGAATGGCTCTTGCTAGTGCACCCTTTGTCAAAGATGGAACGGGATGCGGCCTCGTTCGCCGACGGGAGACCCCTGAAGCTCGGAGGTAGAAACTCGCGTGGTTGCCAGAACCCCAAATGCGAGAACCGCAATGTCAGTGGTGTGCACCCGAAGATGAGTACAGTATGGCCCGTTCGTTTAGCACCATCACAGCCCATCCCATGACAAACACCTCTTACCTTGTCAGAGAACGAGTTCTGAACGCACGTCGGTACGCTGTGCATGACAACGACGCATCGACGCGACAGAACTCACGAGATAAGGCGAAGGACTAGGGGACCTGCACAAGGGTGAACACAGGCTCGAGCAACCTCGTTCCGCAGCGTCACTCGCGTTTGCGATGGACAGCGACCTGGAACGGACACCGCTGGGACTGGGGGGGACGGCCAAATTCGAGTTGGATGGCAATGTATTCCTGCCTCGTCAGAGGAGTGGCCATGATGTCGGCCGAGTAATACGTTTACTGCACTCCGAGAAAAGGAAAGGACCGCAATAGAAAAAAAGGACGTGCAGTAGTTCGACTCAAAATTGGTCTCGGATGAGAGTCATGTGACGTCACCGTGACAAAACAGCGAATCCTCGGTTAAAGAGAGATGTAGTTCGATGTCATGAAAAGAAAAAGATGTGACTCAGTGGCTGCCTGCGTCTGATGTGATCCCGCCTCCTGCCTGTACTGGACATATAAGCACGCCGGCTTACCTATGACAGAATCTGTGCACTATGGAGGGGTAGAGATACCCAGACCACAGACATAAGTAAAAGGAAAGCTAGATGTAGCTAAGAAAACTAACCTCAGTGTTGCACAGTAGTGGCAGAATAACTGAGGGAGGAATGACAAAACCGGACTGACTAAATAGTGACAGAGATTAGGGTGCATAAACTCCAATATAACTCTGACATAATGTCTGGAATAGGATAAGTGAGGTCCAAAGGAAGAAAAGGACCTTACTGAGTGAAATGGTCAACTTTGAGATGCTCTGGAGCAGAGTTGAGGGACTTGGTGTGTGTTGACCTCAGAGTTGTAGTATATGACCTTGGAGGAGACTGGAGATCAGAGGTGCTACATTTTGACAACCTAGGTCCCATAACTACATATACCATCCATGCTGCTGAATAAAGAGATGCAAAGATCCCTTTGTCTTTGTTGAGATTCTGTGAATTGAACACTAGGTCCTGTGCTCTGTTAATACAGGCAGACCATGGTGCTAATACACTATTCATGTTACTAAAGACTTAGGTTGAATATTAAGGCTTGACTGTTGCATCAGTCAAACTTAATTAAAGTGTAATCTTAATTACACTTCAGTATCAACCACATGACAATCTAG
>JBBPTO010000939.1:0-20453 GCA_038094155.1 Pulveroboletus cf. aberrans | reverse complement strand
TAGGAATGATTGTGGCGGATTGCACACTGTCTAGGAACTAATTCCTAGGTACAAAAGTCTAATCTGGGCAGATCTGAATGAAGTACAGTAAGGAAAACATAAAAAGAATGAAAACACAACCAAACCCGAAGTGCAGGAATGGGTTCCGAGGTGTGGGAACACAGGGTCTGGTGTGTGTGAACTCAGGTCCGGACATCAGATTCAAAACTAACCTTTGGACTTCAACTGGCTTGACTTGGGTTGGGATGAATGGCAGTGGAATGGTCTCAGGTTTGGTAGGAGCACTGGATAGGGGCTATCGGACCGTGGGAAAGCTCCGGATATCACTGTAGAGAACTCCAGTTTCCTACAATGTGATGTCCATTTAGTATTTGCATGGACTTGACAGCAGATTTCTAAAATGTTGAGGGTGAGTGCTTCACATCACACTGGCATTCACCAGGAATATAATGAAAGGATCAGTTTGACAATGGATGCATGGTCCTCATATAATCATTGTGCATTTGTGGCATTCTTGGTACATCTGGAACACCACGATGTACCTCTAACATTTCCATTAGACATTGTTGAGGTACCAAGGGTGTGTGACGACTTATCAATGCTGTTAATGGGCTTGTATTGATATGTACATAGTCACACACTGGTGAGCAGCTTGCTATGGAGTTTCAATGGGGCTTGGAGGAATTTGGCATCACAGATAAGGTCAGTTGCTTGTTCTGCATCGAAACAGTGTCAAAACTTACCTTCAAATAGATCCTGTGCATCACTTGTGGCAATGTGTCAAACAACAATGTGATGCTTGATGTGCTCAAAGAGCATGTTCTTGAGTTTGGTGGCCATACAACACATGTGCGGTGCTTTCTTCACCTGATCAATCTGGTTGCTAAAATGTTGGTGCATGAGTTTGATGTGGATCAAAAAACCAAAAAAAAAAGAATGATTTTGGTGGGGTAGATGAGGATATGGACTTGAGACTTGAAAAGGAGGTGCAAACCTTGGATGATGCTAACAAAGAGAAGGTAGTCATTGATGAAGATTGTCTTGGTGAAGATGAAGAACTTGAGGGGTTCATTGATAATGCTGGAGAGTTGTCTGCAGAAGAACATGAAGAGCTTCACCAGATGATCTGTGAAGTGAAATTGGCACTTGTAAAGGTGAGATATCTCTCAAATGAAATGAGCAGGTATTCACTCAAAAATTCTGTAGCTTTGGCAACTGGCCTTCAAAATTGTCTGCTCAACAACCAAACTACTTTCTGAATGGTGATGAATTCTTGAATACATAAAGCAGGCAATGACTTACTTGCTGTGAGATGTCACTACCTGATGGAATTCAACGCTCGACATGCTGAACTACATGCTGGATTATCAAGAGGCTGTTGATGTGATCATGCAGCAGAGGGAATTGAGGTTGTGTGAGGTCAAGCTGACTGACAATGAATGGAATGTGTTGGAGGAATTGCATGATGTGTTAAAGGTATGTCATCAGCATGACTCATGCACTGCAAAGTCATGCACCTGTGGTATAGATTGTCAAGGACATGACTCAGTATTTCTCATGTTCAACATCCTGCCTTGCACATGTTATTCCTGCCATGGATCTCATTGATGAAAAGCTGACTACATACTCCCTTGACCACAAGTACACAGCATTAATTCGGGCAGCTGTTTCCCTGGCAAAGCACACCCTCAACGGATATTACCAACTTACAGATTGTTCACAGATCTACTGAATTGCAATGGGTGAGTCAGCCTTTGTTCTGCTATTATTCTATGTAATGCACCACCACTTTGACTAGTATTACATGGCACAAACTTTGATACTTTGTGCAAGCAAGATGGGAGCCTGAGTGGGTCAACACAGTCCAAGAAATCATTCAAGACAAGTTCAGGCATAACCACGAGTCTATCCAAGTCATTGAGGAGATCATCAACAAGACAGAAGCCATGGTTCAATCAGTATGTGGCAGTATCTGGCTTGCTTTGCCATGTGATTCAGAGTCACTAACCAATGGTGCTTCTATCTATTCAATAGACAAACATGTTCAACAACATTTCAGCCCTTGCTCCACCAAATACCACAGAGCTTCACAATGAACTGGACCAGTACCTTTTATCATGTCACTGACATGGTAGCATGGTGGTTTGAATGCTGGAATGCATATCCTCACCTTTCCAGGATGGTGCTGGATTATCTCACCATTCCAGGTAGTTCATGCTCTGCTGCATTGCAGCAATCACACTAATGTCTCAACAGTGACTTCCATTGATGTCAAATGTCTATTTAGCCAGGGTCACCTTATTGTTACTCATACTTGTTCATGGCTATCTACACAAATGATCTGTGCACTATTGTGTGTAGGATCTTGGAGCCATCTCAACCTCATCAAGAATGAAGACATACTTGGTGTTAGTGCCATGCCAGATGTAAAGAGAGAGGAGGAGGCAATGGATGATGGATGGGGCTCTATTAATCTGTAGATGCTGTGATACTACTGATTTTTGGTATCATGTTCAAATGGGTTGTGGGTATACTCATGGGTTTTTGAACCCAGTGATACCCTCACATACCCACCAATCATACCCATACCCCCACAGTGGGTATGGGTATGTCCTGGATATGGGTGGAGGTATGCCTGCTGATACCCAGGGATATACCCATGTTGTTGCCTAAACAAGACACATTTGAGCTCCCTGCACTGATCACTTGTCTCAGAGCCATCTGGTTTAGTGTTTCCTTGGTATATTGAGGATCTATCAATTACTAAAGCATCTAGGAGACATTTGACATACAACTGAGTACCTGATGTTGTGCTTCTAGACTCCATGGTCACAGCGGGGTGACCATCACAATGATCTAGGGTTGGCATATATTTTTGGTCCAGTCATGCAGTGTGCCCCCAGACAAGGTGCCATTGACTCTTTATCTCTTGTCTGTTTTTTTTTCAAAGGGACATTCTAGCCATGAATTTGTGACAAGTACATTTTTCTCTCTGATGTCAAACCTGGATGTAATGCTGGAAGCACTCTATTTCCCTTCATCCCCTAGAATGTTGAGAGTAAGACCACAGCAGAATGGGCCTTTTCTAAAACCTATATAATCCTGTCTTGCAATGCCTTACACAGGATTCGTGCATCAATGAATCTCAAAAGCTCCACTTGCTTGCCTCATGGCATCATGTACTTGGTTACAATGTTTGTTGGTTTCATCACTGTCACCACCCTGGCATTCTCAGTGTCTAACACAGATGGAAAGGAGGTATGTTGTCCCATTCTACTTACATCCAGGTCACCGATTGTCTTTTCCCAAAGCATCTGAGTCTTTGCTTGCCTGACAGCCTGGGGTTCTATTGTGGGTCGAAAATTGACTGTTATAGACACAGCAAGTTCATTTCATCTAAATCTTGTGTCCATTAGAATGTCCAATGAAAGTAAATATTATGACAGAATTGTTAGACTGGGATGTGGAAAGAAGGGAGAGGGGATGATGGGGAAATGGGGGAGAGAAAGAGGGAGTGATGAAAAGGTGGGAGGAAGGAGGTGGTAGCAATGGAAAAGTGGAAAGAAGGAGGAGGTGGAAAAGTGGAAAGACAGAAAGGGGGTGATAAGAAAGTGAGAGGAGGAAAAGAGAGTGATGGAAAAGTAGAAAGGAGAAAAAGGAGGTGATGAAGAAGAAGGAAGAAGGAAAAGAGGGAATGAAGAAGTGGGAAAGAAAAAAATGAGATGGATGGAAAAGTGGGGGAAGAGAAAGGAGGTAATAAAGAAGTGGAAGGGAGAGAAAGGGAGTAGTGGAGAAGTGAGAGAAATAAAGAGAAGGTGATGAAAAAGTGGGGGAGAAGGAAAGGGGGTGATGGGAAAGTGGGGGAGAGGAAGTGGGGCTGAGGAGGAAGTGGAGGAGAGGAGGAGATGAGTAGAAAGTGAGAAGAATAGGGAGGGGATGATGAAGAAGTGAGGTGGAGGGGGAGGAAGTGATTGAGAAATGAAGGGAAGAAGGAGGAAATGATGAAAAAGTGAGAAAGAGAAAAGAAAGGTGATAAAAAAGTGAGGGCAAGGAGGAGGGGTAATGGCAAAGTTGGGATAAGAAAGTGGGAGTGATGAGAAAGTGAGAGAAAGAAGAAGGGAATGAAGAAGTGGAAAGAAGAGAAAGAGAATGTTGGGAAAGTGAGAGAAAGGAGAAAGTCATTCTCTATTCCTTCCCTTTCCCTTTTCATTATCTCCTCTCTCTCTTGGAAATTTTTGGCTTGGCTGAGTTTGTTGCTAAGACTAGATTTGAATTCTAACATATATAAATTTATCACTGCTCAGAATTTCTAACTGGAGAGTACAAGGGTACTCCTATTGCACATGGCAGAGAAGAAAGAGGTGAGTTGAGGATGCTCAGTGAGATAGAGATCAAAGTTCTTGTGACCAAGTTTGGGTTAGTTGAGATTGATGAGATCAACCCTTGTGAGCTTCTTAGAAGCTTGATTTTGAGGGGAAATGAACCTTGTTATTAATTACATCATGGCACATATTGCCTTTAAATACATCCAGAAACCTGTATGTACTTGTATGTGATGTAGCTAGAACAAGGTTGATGATGTCGTTCTGACATCATAGAATCAGTCATGCTGCTCCACTTATTTGAAATAGGTGGAGTTGGGTCTGGGTCAACCCAACACAGCAGTTGTGGAACTAGGAAAGTTCCAGACTGATGACATCATGGCTGCGTCATAAAAACTGCATCTAGATCATGGTGTGGTCAATTCTGAAGTGTAATTAAGTTTACACTTTAATTAGGTTTGACTAATTTGTTAGTCAAGCCTAATAGTTGACCTATATCTTTAGTAACATGAATGGTGCATTACCACTATGGTCTGCCTGTATTAACAGAGCACAAGACCTAGTGTTCCATTCACAGAATCTCAACACTCCTCCTCACTAGAATGTTATGTACTATGAGGATATGGAATCAATTTCAAAGCTTTTATGTTTTCTTGAAACTTGACATTTCCCAGATTCTTGGTGAAGATATCTGTGAATTGTTTTGTGGTTTCAATATAGAATAGTTCAACTTGTTTGAACTTGATGGCTTGTTGGATGTAGTGATCATCCTTTCTAGCATGTTTTGTGTGACCTTCCTATATAGGGTTTGATTTCAAAAACATAGCACCTTGATTGTCCATACATAAAGGGATTGGCTGGAGTGGAAAGCCTAGTTCTTCAAATAGGATTATCAT
The DNA here is from genome assembly GCA_038094155.1 of Pulveroboletus cf. aberrans. Classification (NCBI taxonomy): domain Eukaryota; kingdom Fungi; phylum Basidiomycota; class Agaricomycetes; order Boletales; family Boletaceae; genus Pulveroboletus; species Pulveroboletus cf. aberrans. The sequence goes on along the minus strand of JBBPTO010000939.1, from coordinate 15,235 downwards.
CCAGACTATTTGCTTTGCCACTTCTGTCATTCCACAGTATTGTGCTTTGGTGGATAAGAGCCTAACACATTTTTGTCATCTTGAAAGCCATGAGATCATTCCATTTGCAAGGAATATAGCATATCCAGTGGTGGATCTTAATCTCCAGCCCAGTCTGTGTCAGAGTATGCTATAAGACCATTTTGAGGACTGTTTGCAGAATATTTGATGCACAGGTTCTTTGTTGAGGAAACATAGTGAACTATCCAGATTGCCTTCTGCAAATGTTCTTCTGTTGGATTTGCAGAGAACTGTGACATTTTGATTATTGCAAATGCAATGTCTGGTCTTGTTCTCAGCATTATAAAAAGAAGTGAGCCTATTACAGATTGAAAGAGGTTTTGAATCTTGAAATCAGGTTTTTCCTGTGTTGATGGCACTGGATTATATCCTGAGGGTAAAGGTGTTGTAACTGTTTTACAGTTCTTTTGACCAAAGTGCTGGATGACTTTTTTAGCATAGGTTATTTGGTCGAGGACAAGAGTTTGTTTAATTCGATCTCTTGTTATCCTCATGGATAGGTATTCCTTGGCATCTTCAAGATCTTTGCATTCCCATATCTTCATGAAACATTTCTTTGCTTTGAGGACTAGTGTTTTATCACTACCCATGAAAAGTGCATCATCAATGTATATCACAATGATGATGAAGATCTTTCCTTTCTTATTTATGTAAACTCTGGTATCAGCATATACAGTGAGCTCAAAAACCCTTTCCATGTTGGCCTCATTTGCAGTGTGTGATGCATACTGCCTACCCCTGTGGGAATTTCGCTTAGCTTTGGTGGAGTTATAAATAGACCCTACTCCTGGCTATCTGAATGGTCCCTGAGTTATGTAATAGAATTCATACAGTACAGAGATATGGCCATTATAAAACAGTGATGTCATGGAAAGGGTTTTTGAGCTTTTGAGTTGGTGACCAGGATCATGGTTATGTAGTAGAATAATTGGCTTTATTTGCTTGGACAAACAATGAAATACATGCCAATAGTATATCTGAGTTCAAAAAGTTCACACACCCCATAATTTCTAATACTATTATGGTTAGATCCCTTTTTCTTACTCAACAAAATTTTATTATTTTTCTGCTTGATGGTGGCCAGTCTGGTGAAGCCATTGCCAAGAAAACTGATGTTAGCCCTTTTATGATATCCAAACTTCACTCCAAGAGTTGTTCTACCCTTACCAAAGCTATAGGAGGTCACCCTTGCAAGCTTTTCCCTACTAATATTTACCATGCCCAACATCTTATCACCTCTTGCAAAGCTGAAAATGGGAAAAGGCTTAGAGAGCTGGACTTAGAGACTTTGGATAGATGGTGGTAGTTTGCACACACTCTAGGAACTAATTCTAGGTACAAAAGTCTAATCCAGGCATACCCAAATGAAATACAGTAAAGAAAAAGGCAAAAACATGACCAAAACTGGAGCACAGGAACATTTCCCAATGCGTGGGAACACCGGGACCGGTGCGTGGGAACTCGGGTCTGGACATTGGGTTCAAAACTGACCTTCAAAGTTCAACTAGTTTGACTTTGGTTGGGATGAACAGCAGCAGAATAGTCTCAGATTTGGTAGGATTGCCGGATAGGGGCTATTGGACCGTGGGAAAACTCAGGATATCACTGTAGGAAACTCCACTTCTCTACAATGTTCTTTTCTTTTCACCTCTGACTACAGTACCATGACTTTCCACCTGTTTCTATTGCATTCAATGTGATTCCACTTGCTTTATCAGTGACTCCACCTTTATCTACTCTGAACCCTCCATCTGTCTATATAAATCTCATCATTCTGTACTTATATCTCTAAGCTAGATCTCCCCTTCATGTACCTCAATACACTGAGTCTTTGCTTCATTCCTTGTCTCTCATCTTAGTCCCTCATTGGGAATCCTTTGCTCTTTCAGACTTCATAGTGATCTTGAGGCTATACTATTTTGGGGAACCTCTTGCCACCCAGAGATGTTAGATTTTTGGGAAGTCTTCTCTTTGGCAATAGATTGTTGAGCCAAAGCAAGCACAAAGTCTTGTTCTCCTAGAACTCTTGTATCTCATCCTCATAAAGGGGCTTGCCCTGCTCTCCTTGTCCTTAGTACTCTAGACCCTCTTTTAGAAGCTATGCCTATCCTCTATCCAAGCAAAAGGTCTAGCTTTCCCCATTGGCTACCACCTGGTAAGCCACCATTACTCCTGGGCCCCCCATTGATATCCATTGGCACTCCCACCCTAACAACCCCTCTGACTCTGAGTCACTCTCACATGATCAGACCCCCTCTGATGAAGATAACTTCCTACCCACTGAGAAGGATATAGAAGTCACCCTCAACCTGGCCCATTGCCTCTCCCACTCTGCATCCATCCCTTGGGCACTGACTTTCCCATCACCAACACCCCAGCTGCAGTCTGGAAGAATTTTCTTCCCTATCAACCCTCTATATCCACCCAAACTCCAGGAAGTTATCCAAGCCTATGAAGCTATGTCTTCTTCCAAGCCCATGGAGCTCAAGCTCAACCTTTCTGCATCCTTTGATGGCAATACTGCCACCTCCAAAGAATGATTGGACATTGTTTCAATCTACCTCCTAGTTAACACTGATGTTTACTGTACTGATGACCCTCAGGTCAGCCCAAGTCTGGGCCAAAACCTTTTGAAGAAAGGCAGTTTATTACCCACAAAGGACTCTTTGAACCCACAGTCATGTTCTTTGGTTTGTCCAACTTCCCTGCTAAGGTCAAGGAGTGGTTATAGGAGCAGGATTTTAGAACCATGGTATGGCTTGAACAGTCTTCTGATCTTAACCCCATTGAGCATATCTGGGGTTATTTGAAAAGGAGGCTAGCAGAGCATGAGCACCCTCATAAAGGAATTTTGGAGTTGTGGAAGGGGATTCAGCAGGAATGGGATAAAATACCAGCTGAGGAGTGCCAAAAGCTGATTGAGAGTATGCCTAGAAGAATTGAGGCAGCAATGAAGGCAAAAGGAGGCTATAGCAAGTATTAAATATTCCCTTAATAATAAAGGTGCAAAACTGTTGCAATGGTATTGCTGATTTAATATGGTCATATCTTCATGGACTCTGAGTCAAATCACATAATCCTGAGATTCATTTGTAGCTTAAACATTGCAATGGTTTTGGAGGTCACTATAATCCACCAGATGCAGCAAAGCTGAAACAGAGTGAGGTGTCTACTGTGAAACAGTTGTGTGATAATTGAACAATTAATCCATGCCATTGCAATGTGTGGAGTGGGGCCATGTGATAAGCCTCAGCTACATCATGTACTGCACCTTGTGAACCTGGGGGAAGGGATGAGAGCAAAAGTGCAACTATCAGGAATGTACTATATGAAGAGGGAAATTGGTCTGAGTTTATGTGGGAATTGATGGATGGAACAGGATTATTAGAGTGTGGGAACAAAAGGTTTTGGACCAGACAGTATTTGCCTGGTTTGCCCGGTTTCAGGATTAGGCTCATGGGCAAAGTTTGAAAGTGGTCCAGGGTTAGCTTGATGGCTTCCCCTGAGCAGGGCCCTAGCCATCATCCCTTGGAGAACTCTTTAAGTATGATCTCTTTGAAAATAAGGCTGTATAGGTCAATCAAGGGATTGTTTGGGGAAAAGTATGTTTGGGATAGGGTGGGAAGGCCTGGGTTAAAGCCATGGCAGAGGCTGTTATAAACATTTGGATATCTGTGCAGCAAGCCATGCTGGGCCAGTACCTTTAGCCAGGCCTCTGGCTTATAAGGTGTTTGGGCCTGAGCACCTCTCTGTGCAATGGCATTGTTGAGCTCCATGGTTGCACTTGCCACATTCCAAGCATTCATGCCTGGCAGACACATGGGATTTGACACAGCCATGCAGTTTCTGCCAGTTCAGGCAGAGTGTGTTGCTGGCACCATCAATGAGTTTCCCAGCAGATGCTCACCTGACATGGGCAGAGGTAGTGCCATTCCAGAGGAGTGGCTCATTGTAGTCTTGTACATGATGTGGATGCCATACAAGGCAGATGGGGCAGGCAGATTTGCTGGCTCAGGGGGTGTGGGGGGCTTCAGGTGTTGCTGGAGGTCTTTCAGCTTGGGTAGAGTGGGCAAAATCAGGGGAGGGGGAATGCTGAGCAGGAGTTGCAGCATCAAGAGGCAACAAAGTTGCTGGGTGTGTTTGGAAATCGACACAGCCAGCACCCACATGAAGAGGTAGGTAGTGTGTCGAGCATTGCCTCTAGTCTGAGGGTTGCACATGGTGGTGGTGGTGAGGGATCTGTGGGGGGTGCAGTTCATGCCAGAGGTGGTTTGAGTGATTGGTGTTGGATGAGTGATGACAGTGGGGAGATGTCCATGTCACCAGTATGTGGAATGGGGCAACAGTGATGGGGATGTGTCTATGTCATCATTGTGGGTGTGCATTGGTAATGACAGTGGGGAGATGTCTGTGTCACTGGTGTGTGGGTAGGGCAATGACAATGGGGATGTGTCCATGTCATCAGTGCAGGTGTGTGGTGGCAACAATGGTGGGGATGGGACCACAGCACTGGTGTGAAGAACAGAGGTTATAAAATGGGGTAGGGTTACAGTAAGCGAGGGATACAGGCTGTTATGCCTGAGTGGGGCCTACCTTTCTGAGATGCATTTGCTAGCTGCATTGTTTATTTTGAAGGTGACAGAGTTCATCAGATTTTCATTGATTTCTGATATGTTAAAGACTCCCATGGGGGTGGTTTTGAGGTCATCATGCCACAGGCACTGCACACACATGGCATAGGTTAGGACTGTCAGATTGCTGTTGGAGGTGCAACATTGAGGGTATGTCTCCACTTTACAGAAGAAGAGGGCAAGGGCATTGACATGTGCCTCAGGCCACTCCACCTGCTTGATGTGATGCAAGTAGGAGGTGTAGGCCTGCAAGAATTTGCTGAAGGATAGGCTCTGGTCAGCCCATGCATATTGGGAGGCTTTGATGAAGGAGGCAGGGTGTAAGGTGAGGATGACATTGATGCTGGCTATACTGAATGCATTATTGGTCTCAGAGTGGAGGTGTTTCATGGCATCATAGCAACCTTCTGGGGTGAAGTACCACAGTTTGATGAACTCAAAAGTGGCTATCTTTTGCAGCACATATTGGGAGGGGAGAGGGAAAAAAAAGGGGGAGGGAGGTGGCCTGGCATGAAGTCTTTGATTTTGATTTTTCTCTTATCTTCTTTGGCAGGTTCACCTGCAGGAGTGGAGCCTGGGGGCTGGGGGCTGGTGTGGGTTCAGAGGCATGGATGGTGTGGGTGTGTTGGGGGGTGGGTGCTGATTGGATACATTGCATTGCCTCTGCAGGCCATCACCACTGCCTGGGTTCTGTAGAATTTGATTAGCCTGTGCTATCTCCCAGAGGGTGATGCAGCAGTCCCTATCATTGTGCCATAGCTCAGTGAGGAATGTGATGACCACCTTATGATTGTGGTTCATGGCCATGACAGCCTCTTGAAGGGAGTGCCAGACTGGGGTGTCATAGTTGGGTAGTTCTTTGAGGTTGGGGTCAGCCATGGCATGGTGTGAGCAGAAGTGGACTAAAAGGAGGGTATTTGAGTTGGATGAGAGAAAGGCTGTTCCAGAGAGGGGACAGGGCAATGAAAGCTCAAGGTTCAAGGGTTTGACTCAGACAAGCTAGGTGGAGGCACAAGGGAAAAGGAAAAGTTCCACTTACCCATGCTTGTTCAAAGACTAAGCACTGCAGCTACTCTTCTGCCTTGTTGTGCCACAGAGCCACACAGAGTCTGGAATGCATAGCATGATGTAATGTACAAATGAAAAGGGTTTGCATGATGAAATACAGAGTTATGGTTGAACTGATGTGCTTTCAGTGCTTCCGAGCTTCCATACCTTTGAGTTTTCACACTTCCAAGCATTCGAGTTTAGAAGCATCACTTTCAGTGTGTCAAACATTTTAAGTGTTGTCAGAAGTGTCAAGCTACTATGCAACAGCTGAGTCTGGGTATCTCTACCTCTCATAGTGCACATATTTTGTCATGCAATATGTGAGATGCACTGTTATTCAATAAATTATTACTGGAAAGGTCAAGATTACAGTTCAGACCACTCAATTCATGAATTCTATTATTGATGCTCCTGTCTTCTCTCAAAAAATGAGGAATACCATCAAAAAATCCTCATGGAAGGCTGTGGTGAAGAAGAAAAAACCCTTCTTCCTTAATTGTTACAACCACCACTTTGATCCTTTCAACCCTTCATAACATATGTAAAATGTTTGACACACTGGAAGTGATGCTTTCAAGTTCAGAAGTCTGAAATCTTGAAATCTTGAAAGCCTGAAGGCATGAGATTCCAATCAGAACTTTGTATTTAATCTCTAACACACACTACTAATTATGAAAACCATTCTTATTTAAATATTACATCATTGTACGCATTTCAGACCTTTCTAGGGCATTCCTATGTCTGCCATACACCAACTGTTATAATCATCTAATTCACAATTCATGAACACCCTACATCACTCCCATGCATCAATATCACTCTAGAAACAGACTACCTTTTGCTTGTGTTCACTTTGTGGCACTTGCACCCCCTTTTCCTGCTCCTTCCTAATCCCTGGCCTTTTAGTTGCTGTGTGTCAGAAGTTAAGAAATCCATCTGTTCATTTGCAGGGCTATTGCCTCAGATTCCACGTCTACTCTATATCTCCTCATCTCTGCTCTCCATCTCTTCACTGCAACCCTTTCAATGTTGTTGATTACCTTATCCCCAATCAACTAGAGTCCTTTGAAACCAGGTCTGCTTAGATGGCATAAACACCCATCCTCCATCTCATCCATTCCCATGCAAAGCTCCTTGAAACACTCTGTAACACCCCAGATTTCCTCTGTTTCTCCTTTTGGAGGTGCTTCTCATGCTGTATGATACTCCACCACCCTTCAAACTCCATTGGGCTTTGTGACTCCTTAGCTGGACATCAGCCCAACCACACTCCTACCCTTTCTCCTCCTCATTTTTGGCCTCTAAGTTGCCACACATCTGAGGTTGAGTCCACCTGCAGCAGCCAACTCCACCTGTTGCTGCAAAAACCCAAGCTGCAGATACAGCTACACAGCTGGCAGCTCCCCCACCTGCCTCCTCTCCCACTCCCTCATTGCATCATCCCAATTGAGCAATGGCATCAACACCTTCCACCCCACCACATCCTGGTTCATGTGCTGCAGCCACACCGATGCAGGCAGGATTATGTCATTGTGGTTGATCATGTTGGCCTGCATCTGTGCATGCATGTGTGGTGGGTTTCCACAATAGGGTCCAGAGCTTTCCTCCTCCATTCTCAACATCATGGGCACATTCAGACTGGGTGCACCCCCAGGATAGCCAGAGGCCACTTGTCCTCCCATCAGTGGGTTCACACTTGACTGTGATGCATATCTGTGTTGTGGTGGCTGTGGTGGTGGAGGGGGCAGTGCCTGCTGTGTCTGGTATGTTGATGGCACACCATCCCTGACTTCCAACCACAGCATGCCCAAACTCTGATCTCCTTGCTCTATCAGAGAAAGATTCCTCATCCAACACTCTGCAAACTCATGCACCTCTATTTCCTCCTTTTCTGAGCTGGATACCCACAAAATCTATAAGGTTATATCTCATGCCTGGTCCATCGCCACCAAAGAAAAATATGGCTTTCAACTACATGCCTTCCATGCCTTCTGAAACATGAGGGGCATCAATGAAGAGCAGCATGCTTCTACTAGCCCCAGCCTTATCACCAACTTTATCTCTACCATGCCTGGCCTCTATGCTGCCTCCACCATCATCAACTACATCAGTGGCATCCAAGCATGACACATAATCCATGATGCACCATGGATCCTCAATGAAGCCAAGCTGAATGCACTCCTCAAGGCCTTCAAGTCCCTCATGCCTATATTATTCAAGTGCACTCCCTATGAACCATACATCATTGCCACCATCATTGCCCTCCACCCCCACCTCAACACTGAATCTCTGCTGGGCACCTCAGTTTTCACCTGTTTAACAACAACATTCTTTGCCACCACCTGCACAGGCAAATTCACCATCCTCAACCTCAACGCCTTCAATCTGCAGGAACATATCACAAGAGCCAGCATCTCATTTCAGCTCAACTGTCAAGCCCTTTTTATAATTAATTTCTGCCTCTCCAGAATCAAATCCACCCCCCTCAGTGAGAATGTCTCTTGTGCCACATAGCAAGGGCTGTTTGACCCCCTCACTGCCCTGAAATACCACTTTCACATCAATGACCCCACTCTGGACACCATGCTGCTCTTTGCTTACCAATCCTGGAATGGACACAAACCTCTTACCTACTCCAAATTCTTAAAGACACTGGACATCACCTTCACCACAGCAGGCCTCAACCCACTCTGAGATCACAGCATCCATATTGATAAAATGGGTAAGATGCCAACCACTGGACTAGTCTGAGGTACACAATAAGTAAAGAAGGGTATGAGTGGTGCTCATCCCTAAGGGATTCCTAGAGGTTGTAAAGTGAGAAGGGGACAGGATCGAGGTGCTCCCTGCATGTTTGAGAGGGATCTGGGATGTATCTGGTAGTGAGAGTTCACTGGATCGAAAATACCCAGTCGAGGATAAGGATCAAGCACAAGGAGGATGATGAGGATGAGAAAGATGATGATGGGGAAATGTCCCACAGAAGTCAAATGGGAATCTGATGAGTTGAAAAATGGTGTTCACAATTTTGGAGGGTACAAATTTTATAGTCAGGGCATTTCCCTTGACTTTTGACTGAAAGCTAGTCTAGCTGTGATATAAAGTACCTGTAAGTTAAGATAGTATCCATTATCCCATTATCAGCAGGGATAGATCACCAATAATAAAAAAAGAAATATAACCTCCACCACACCATATCTGGTTGTATGAATGGGTGGAAGATGGTACATACTTCATAGAAAAGAGAGAAAACTGGACTTGGATTGACCAGATACATATGATAAAAGGTGGACTGGGACTGGATCAATGATGGATAGGATATGGATGGTATGCAGATTGAATGCATGCTTGAAAGGGACTGTAGATGACCTAGGAAAAGTCAACCAGACATAGATAGACCAGATATGAACCTAAGAAGCTATGGCTCCTTACAGTGTGCAGATCGACCCCCAGCTAGTGCACTCCCCATGAGGCGGTCCCACCCACCATTGCAGCTCATGTGTCTATTCCAGGTCATCTCCATCTGAAGCCAGAAAGTGCTACATGCTTCCACCCACCCTCTACTCTTAGCTATGCACATAGTACCATACTTGTATCTAGCCACATCACACACACTTGTGGCACTGCATCTCCATGCCTGATCACCTCAGTGATTTCCAAAGACTCAGAACATTCCTATGTCTTCCATGCATCACCATGATCCTAATATTATTTTATACCTTTACTCTATACATGTATCATCTTTCATTCTGCCACACCATGCCTCCTCTGCATCTAATCCTTATGGTACCCACATGGACATTTAGATTAGAGTACAATAGGTACAAACATGTAGACCAGTATATAAAGGACAAGAATGCAGCTTCCAGAGGGCAGTCTTGTCCTCTTGGTGTTTTCCTCAGCATTTACAGTATCAACTGATTTTCCTTCTCCCTTGAGTAGTGAAAGTGGCCTAGAGCCTTAAGTAGTTCTGAGTCATATTATTAGGACAAGACTTTTCTTTTCCTCTACCCTGCTTTCAGGTCACAAAGTGCTGAAGGTCTTTTGAAGAAGCACCTCAGTATGTTGACAGAAGTCCTTTTGAAACTCTGAAGAAAAGTTGGTTGATGCTTACCATCCCTTAGTGTCTTCTCTAGGTTTTAGTAGTGAGTGCTTGGAAAGGGTTGAGCAGGCCTATCTCACAGAACAAGAAGTAGTGGAGTTTATTGAGGGAGCTGTAGCACAGGCTGCCCTTGGTATCTTTTCTCACCCCTGCTTCTGCATAGGCAGGGAGTCAGACAGAGTAGCCCTAGTTAACAGACATGACTATGAGAAGGGGAAGTTATCAGATTATCACTCCATAACACTAGAGCCATTGGAGAAAGTAGCACCACCATCCCTAGTCCCATTCCTCATCTATCCATACTTGAAAGGGCTGAAAGCATTGGGAGCACCAGAAGAGCTAGAACCTCTTCTGATCAAAATATTTCATCTCTTCATGCCTCAGCAGATATGTGAGCAGTTGAAAGCCTTCGATAGAAAAAGGGATGATAGACTCACTACAGGAGAATTTCTCAGGAGGAAAGAAGTAAGAGAAAATACATGACTCCTATTCTACAGTGTAGGCAAAGACAATGCCGGAATACTGTAAAAACCTTGACAGACAATGAGTATATGATTGCATTGATCACCCTAAGAACTCCTTATATCTATGTACAAAGTGTCATCTTGAATCACTACAGCCCTACCCATTCTACTAGAGACCTTACAATATTGTGTCTGTACAACTGAATCTGATTCTGGCTGATTCTGCCATTGATTGGACTAAAAAGGTCAGTGCAATTTTAAATAAATTTAAACAGTTCCTCAGAATGTACCAAGAGTTAGAGGCAAGGCATACTGCCACTAGAGGCTTGCTGGACCAGGCCAACCTGCAGATCCAAGAGTTAAAGTATCAGGATGCCTCATTCATACAGAGTCAAGGATTTGAATTGGAAGGCTGGTTTTCTTGGAAGATTGAAGTCTTTGCTGATCCTGGAGATTATGATGGAAGCCATGCCAAATTTGAGGAATGGTGGGCAAAGATTAAGGGGTGGCTCAGGATTAACAGGAGAGCCATTCCAGGAGGATCTCATGATGCAGTTGTTGCAGTATTGTCATGCCTCAATAGCATTAGGAAATAACTTCCAGTGGGACTCATTGGTCTTAGATGTTGAAGGACTCTTCAGATCCACAAACCAGACAGACTGGGCCTGGGATCAACTCCAGAAGTTGACCCAAGGAGGATGGCCATGGATGACTACATCATTCACTGGGAGTATCTTTAAAGACCAGCAAATATTGGGGACAGTCATGTCATTGAACTTTTAGAAATAAACATCACATGGAGCACCATCATTCAGATCTTCCGAGAAGAAAACTGGAATGATAAAGTAGATGCATATCTGCAGGAAATTCATCAAGTGGGCACAGCCAGAGAGGCCCTCAACTTTATCATGGGATGGACATTTCAATGCTCAGAAGGATTCTGAAATAAGGATTCAGATGCAATGGATATTGTAGCTGTTGCTTCCAGTCCTGGAAGGAAGAAAGTCTGCTATAATTGCAGAAAAGAAGGACACTTTTCCAGTGTTGATAACTGAAAAAGGAGTGCTCACTGTGCAAGTGGCTTGGTGGACAGCACAAGAGTGATTTCCAACACTATCAAACACAAACAACAGAGATTTCTGCTGCTACTACATGGGAGAGTGACCCCCAAGCAAAGGCTGTGAGGGGCATGATATTTGATGAAATGAAAGTTTACTTTGCAGATGTTGCTACTGCAGAATCCAAGGGAAAATGAAGAGCTGTGTAAATAGTCTGGCTGTTGACAGAGGAAGAGCTCCTATATATAACTGCTTCATTGTTCTTGAAGAAGAAACTGCAATGAATGATTCTGATAACTCATGTCAGTCCATAGTAAATGCAGTTGCTTCCACATCAGAAAGGTCCAGAACTGCAGGAACTTTGGAATTTGGGGCCTCAGAATCTTAGAAGCCCAGAACACTTGAAACAGATGCAAGCAAAGATGAAATTCCAGATGAAAGTTGTGTCAGACCAGTTAAAGTATTGAAGGAGATCATCATGAAGATTCAGATCTCCTGAGCTGAAAAGAAGAACTTTATTACTGCAGAAGCACTGCTAGACAGTGGAGCTAATGTAATCTTTGTGGATTGGAAGTGGGCAGAACTGAACAAGATTTCAATGAAGCTGCTCTGGAACCACATTCCTGTATTTAATGTTGATGGAACAAAGAACTCTGCAGGTGACATTACCCACTGTGCTAAAGTAATTATCGACTATCAAGGACACAGAGAACATGTCACTGCAGAAGTCACTGACCTTGAAAAGAATCAGGTCATACAGAATATACATGGTTGATGAAGTACAACCCCATAATTGACTGGGCAAAAGGGGAAGTGAATATGTCTCAATGCCCACATCCATGCTATTTACTTCAAGAGAAGAGTGTGTATCTTTGATGCCTTGAAAAAGAGAAGGAAGAGTGTGGTTATGCAGCACATGTCACTCGAGTAGCTGTTGAAGAGCTGGCTAAAATGGACATAGACCCAGTCCAGTTGATAGCAAAGCAGTACCACAAGTACCTTCCTGTTTTCTCAATGCATGAGTCAGGGTGAATTCTACTCTGGAAGGCATGGAACCATGCTATTGACATGAAAGACTCCTTTCAATCCAAGAAGGGCAGGATTATACCCCTTTTACCCCATGAGCAGGAAGAAGTCTCTGCCTTTATAGATGATCAGCTGAAGAAGCAATATATTAGATCTTCTAAAAGTCCCCAGTATTTTTTGTGCCAAAGAAGGATGGTAACAAGTGAATGGTACAGAACTACCACTATCTCAATAAGCACACCATAAAGAATAACTATCCACTTCAGCTGATATCCCAACTGGTGAACAAGCTGAACAGTACTAAAACATTTACCAAGATGGACCTCAGATGGAGATACAACAACGTACACATCAAGGAAGGTGATGAATGGAAAGCTGCCTTTGTGTGCTTCTGTGGAGCATATGAACTCCTGGTGATGTACTTTGATCTATGCAACTCCCCTGCCACCTTTTAAGTGATGATGAATGAAATTTTTCACTGATATGGAGGATGTGGTGGTCATATATATTGATGACCTAATGATATTTATGAAGACAGACAGTCAGGAGGAGCATGATAAGATTGTCATGGAGGTCCTCCATCAACTTGAAGAAAATGATTTATTTGTCAAACCAGAAAAATGCACATTTAGTGCCTCCAAGGTAGAATTTCTTGGAATGATTGTCAGAAGAGATGGAATCAAAATGGATGACTCTAAAGTCAAGGCCATCCTGGAATGGCTGGAATCAAGGAATGTAAAGGGAGTTAGGAGCTTTCTAGAGCTAGCCAATTTCTACAGGAGATTCATCAAGGACTATATGCAGGTTGCACAACCTTTGCATGACCTCACAAAGAAGGATACTCTATTTGAATGGAAGGAAGCACAGCAGACTGCATTTGACATGCTAAAGCAGAAATTTACTACAGCACCTATCCTTGCATTTCCAGATAATGATTTCAAGTTTTGACTAGAAAGTGACACCTCTGACTTTGCTACTGGGGCAGTATTATCTATTGAGTTAGAAGGAAAATGGCATCCAGTTGCCTACTCCTCCCATTTCATGTCTCTGGAAGAGTGGTGTAAAGATGCTAGAAAACCCGGAGTGGGTTTCCTGAGCAGTTAGTGTCAGGTGTGAGTGGAAAACTCAACTCAAAAGGAATCCAAGGGTCTAGAACAATGTCTGAGAGGAAAAGAAAAGAGGTCCACTCAACTGTAGAGCTGGAAAATTGGAGTCTGAGCTTCCCCATGATGGTAGGGCTAAAGTCTGACTGTGAAAATGGTTGATACTTGCAGGACTTGACTTGAACAGCAGCAGAAATGATAGGAAACAAAACTTCAAGACTTTAGAATGTGACCAAAAGTGATAGGATTTGATGCAGACCAAAGTTCAAGTTACAGAGTTTATAGTCTGGGAATACCCAAGACTTTGTACATATCAGGGAATATAGGTGAAGTTAGGCATAGGGTCAGGAAACTATGGCAATGAGAGGAAAGATGATATGAAACTTGTTACATGACTGAGGGGATTGGATCTGGTGAACTCCCACCTGCTCTCCAATAACAGGAGTGTACAAGGGTACTCCTGTTGTGCAGGGCAGAGAAGAGAGAGGTGAGCTGAGGATGCTCACCAAGATAGAGATCAAAGTTCTTGTGACCAAGTTTGGATTAGTTGAGATTGATGAGATCAACCCTTGTAGAGCTTCTTAGAAGCTTGATCTTGAGGGGAAATAAATCTCATTATTAATTACATCATGGCATCTATCACCTTTAAATACATCCAGGAACATGTATGTACTTGTATGTGATGTAGCTAGAACAAGGTCAATGATGTCAGAATGACATCATAGGATCTGTTATGCTGCTCCACTTATTTTAAATAAGTGGAGTTGGATCTGGATCAATCCAACACAGCCATTGTGGGGCTAAGAAAGCTCCAGACCAATGACATCATAGCTGAGTCATAAAGACTGCATCTAGATAGTTATGTGGTCGATCCTAAAGTGTAATTAAGATTACACTTCAATTAAGCTTGACTGATGCGACAGTCAAGCCTTAATACTCAACCTAAGTCTTTAGTAACATGAATAGTGTATTAGCACTATGGTCTGCCTGTATTAACAGAGTACAAGACCTAGTGTTCGATTCACAGAATCTCAACATCCAAGACTCTACATATAAAAGAAAAGAAGTTCAGAACTCACCTGACACAGATCCTATAAATACTGGGCAGATGGACACTGGGAACAGGATGGACAACACTCAGATCTTGAGGGAATGTTCCAAAGATGACTTCATCGACCTCAGGGAGGACTTGGAAACCAGGAATATTGAGGGATTGCACTGTAGGAGTATATGGTCTCCTACAGCAGAACTACTCTGTGGCAGATAAGGAGATGTTGAGCATGATCTGAGCTCTGAAACTGTGGAGACATTATTTAAAAGGTGCCAAGCAGGAGTCTGAGATCTGGAATGACCATGCAAACTTGCAGTGGTTCATGCAGCATCAGGACTTAAATCATCAAGTGAATTCACAAGGCTGGATCTACTATGGGCAAAGCAGATGCCCTATCTAGAAGAGAATATCACACTCAGAGAGTGGAAGACAATAATAAGAGAGTGCTATTCATTCTGCCAGAGAAGATTAGAATGACCATCTTGATCTCTGATGAAGGCAAACAACTGAAACAAGATGTCAAGGATGCAACTGTAAGATTGAAAGAATCAGAAGAAATGAAAATTTGTAAGGAATATAGTATTTGTGAAGAAAAGGATGGAATCCTCTATGATATGAAAGGAAGAATGTTTGTTCTGGCAGATCCAGAGCTCCGGATGCATATAGTGCAGATGCACCATGACACATCTG
>JBBPTO010000938.1:0-20457 GCA_038094155.1 Pulveroboletus cf. aberrans | reverse complement strand
ATACTTACACCGTTAGGAAATCCATTTGGGCTTCATAGCAACTTTACACCGGTTTCTTATTCAAGCCTCGTAAGACAGCATCACCGATCTTCTCGAGCTGAACTGCAGCACCACCTCTACCCTTTCCAACTCAGTCGCTACAATGGACTGAACTCGTCACCCTCAGCTTCTTGGAAGCCTGAGCACTTAGAAGTTCAGATGGGTGCCGTTTCTGAACAGTTTTGCTCATGAGTAAGTGGGACGAAGAGAGTTCAATACTATGCAATTCGTTTACATACAGACGGAAATTTATGTATGTTTAATCGAGTATTTTTACAGCACAGCCACATACAAATGTAAGAGTCA
Organism: Pulveroboletus cf. aberrans; assembly: GCA_038094155.1. Taxonomy (NCBI): domain Eukaryota; kingdom Fungi; phylum Basidiomycota; class Agaricomycetes; order Boletales; family Boletaceae; genus Pulveroboletus; species Pulveroboletus cf. aberrans. Next base: position 20,112 of record JBBPTO010000938.1, on the reverse strand, counting down.
TTACGTATTGAAGTGGCTCTACTTTAGTTGTTAGTTGCATTCATCGTATCACAGCTTCTTTGAGGGCCCAGTTGCATTTCTCAATGTGGTGTCCAGGTTGGAAGTTGGAGGGGACTGCGGATGTCTCTTCAACTGTGATGGTCCCCCCTGGGGGATTGTGGAGGGGAACAGCTTCGACATATTGGTGTTGGAGAGGGCAGCAATATACTGGTGAAGAAGATCAATGATCTTCTGGTGTGTAAGCAGCTCAACCACTGACTCAGTCATTTCCACAGTGAATGCAGATGGTTGAGTACTGCCAGCCCTGTGCTTATCCTCCTTCCTAATGAGCTCCCTCCATACATGAGCAAGCGACTAGAGATTATGAAAATAGGGCGTGAACTGTTCTTCGATAACACGATTAGGAGCATATATGAAAGTACTCTTGGAGCCTAGCACATAGTCAAGTCCGCCCGATGCCATTGCTGCCTCACTCCACCCATAGACGATGGAATGGTTGTCATCAGGAGAGGGGGTGACTGAACAACCAGGACCATTGTAGAGGACACAGAGCCAGATGAAAACATAGAAGAATGACTCGAGGTCGTCCACCACATCATATGTGATCTCGGAGTTTGATGGTTCCATTGCCTGCTGCAAGATTGACAATGACACAAATGGTAATGTGCCCTACAATGTATGAGCATGTAGGAACGATATGAGATCTTGCAGGACTTACCGTTCCCTTTGGATATGGGACTATGCTGCCATCCAAGCAGACAGCATAGTTGAAGTTGATGAGCACAAGTGTTCGTTCAGGAGATTGTGATCGTTTGAAGACCATGTTGTTTGGACTAATGTCCCTATGAAGGACATTCTTCTGACTGACAAGCACTTTGTGAACTGATGACATATACAATCATTAATATCAGCACAGGTCTGTAAGAAAAAGATAACATACTTTCCAAACCCCTTATTAGACCAAGTAACAGCTCTTTTTGTGACTTGTAAGAGGACAGAGGACTTCCAACCAGGCCTGTCTGCAGGTGTCGATGCACGTGGGCCACATAACGACCTGGAAAGTCATGATCTGATCTATTGAGCTGGGTGTTATCCTCAACACCCTCATTCTCCATGGTCCAAGCTGCATAGAGGGTTGGAACACCATTCAAACCAGCGATATGCTCCAAGATGGAATACTCGTGGTCAACCAAATGCTCCTCAAGCCAGCTATCCTTTATGATGAAGTCATGTTCATCGAGGTCCTCAGAGTCGATCAGTGGTGGAGCGTCTTTTGGACGAACATGATATGTGTTCATTGAAAGACAAATAAAATGGGTGGGATGCCAACCACCAGACTAGTCTGAGGTAGACAATAAGTAAAGAAGGGTATGAGTGGTACTCATCTCTATAGAATTCCTAAAGGTTGTAAGGCGAGAAGGGGACAGGATCAGGCGTTCCCTGCAAGTTTGAGAGGGATCCGGCATGTATCCAGTAAGGATCTGGTGCATATCCGGTAGTGAGTGTTCACCAGATTGAAAGTACCCGGTCAAGGACGAGGACCAAGCATGAGGAGGGCGATGAGAATGATGAGGACAGCGATGAGGGAGAACATCACAGAAGTTCAGACGGGATCTGATGAGTCGAAAAAGGTGTTCACAATTTTGAAGGGTACAAATTTTATAGTCAGGGCATTTCCCTTGACTTTTGACTGACAGCTAGTCTAGCCGTTGTAAAACAGCTAAAGGACTCCGGAGTGTAGTCCTCAGCAAGAAATAGGGGTGTGAGTATATATCTCGACCCAAGGGGATTGCAAAGAGAGGAAAAGGAAAAGAAGAGGACTGTAGGAATGGCTCACTGAATGTCCACAGGACACTGGAAAACTCGAGTCTGGCTTCCCCCCGTTCAGTAGGGCTAGGAAACCAACTATAGTTGCTGGACTTGAGGGAAACTTGAAGGGAAAAGTAGGAAAAGGCTTAGGGAACCGGACTTAAAGGCTTAGGAAAGGTGGTGGTTACTTGCACCCTGTCTAGGGACGAAGTCCTAGGTACAAAAGTCTAATCCGGGCATACCCGAACGATGTACAGTAAAGGAAACATGAAAAGAACAAAAACCCGACCGATTCCGGAGCGCGGGAACGGTTTCCGAGGCGCGGGAACACCGGGTCCGGTGTGCGGGAACTCGGGTCCGGACTATCAGATTCAAAACTGACCTTCGGACTTCAACTGGCTTGACTCGGGTTGGGACGAACGGCAGCAGAATGTTCTCAGGATTGGAAGGAGCGCAGGATAGGGGCTATCGGACCGCGGGAAAACACCAGATATCACTGTAGGGAACTCCGGTTTCCTACAGTGTCCACTATATTTGTGTTGACAGAAGGGAGAGTGGAAGCAGTGAGAGCTTGAGGTGTGCACAGTACATGAAACATCTCAGCAGGAAAGTTGACGTTGATAATGGGAGCAGTGGATCCTGATGTGGGCACAGTAGCATTGGAATTGGCCTTCACACACTCGAGTTCCTTGCATCGGATGGACAGAAGCGACAGCTCGCCAAGATGCTCCTCAGATAACATGCTGAAGTTTGAGTGGTTCAGTGGTGTATCGATCGTATCAAACCTCTCACCCTTAGCCTAGAAATTGTTACTAGGTCAGTCACATTATCTATGGCTTGCAAGCATGTTACCATTGCAGCTGCCCAACACTCAAGGTGAGCAAAAGTGAGTGGGACATGGGCTCCCCCATCAGCAGCATTGACATAGCAATGCTGGCTCTCACATCCCAGCTTCTTGTGACAGGCATATCGTGCTTGCAAGAGTTGGATATTCTTGTTGATTGGTTGATCATCCTCATTGATCTTGACCAGTTTGTGCACCTTCAATTTTTTTTTCTTCTTTCGACCCTTTTTCTCACCCTCATCAGTGTCAGAACCAGACATTGAGTTGCTCTCATTGTTGTCTTTCCCACTCTTGCACTGCATTGTGTACACATACGTGAGCATATATACAATATCTGAAATGAGGTGAACCTTTTTTTTGGTGTTGTTGTTGGTGTTCTGCTGGATGTAAATTGTCGCTTCAAATGTTTTCATTTTGCCAATGCATTGAATGAGTTCATGGTAGTCCTCTTCCTCCGATATCACTAGTGGGACAGGTGAGATGTGGGGGATAGAAAAGGGGAGCTTGTAATCAGTGATGTTGAGTAGCATGGAATGAAGGACCTTCTCGATCTTGACAAGCAATTGAGCTTTCCATGTATCGTATGGCTTGGAACTGTGAAGCTTCATGATGACATTCTTGCCTTGACATTTCTTCAGGTCCTTCATGATCTCGCTGACTGGAAACATCATAAGACTATATGTGATGTCATAGCCATCCATGCCTTGTTTGGGCTCACCAGGGACCTCAGCAGAGGCATTGTCTGATGCCTTCTTTATTGTCCCTGGTTCACACATAATGATAACTCCATAGCATATACTCAGTGGCTCAATATATGCACACCTTTTTTGCCCTTGTGCCCCTTTGCTGCATTCACCACTCTATCATCGGTCAAATTTGAAGTGGAATCAGTAACATGGCAATTCTGATTCTGTGAGCCATCTAGTTGAGCCCGAACAGAGGTGGTAGTAGGAGGAGATATGGCCTGTTCTTGGCTTGGAGGGTCATTGAGCTTGCTGGAGATGTCACCAAGATTCGACTCAGAGGAGATGTCGGAAGAGTCATCAATGAACTCTTTACTCAGATATGATTTATGTTGTTGAGACATGGAGTTCCAGTGGCCTCTGACCATGACAAACAAGTGACACAATGGAAATTTGGCTAAGTCCCACTACCTTAGCTAATGTTACTACTTCAAGTCGAGGCTCATTATTTATGCAAACTGCTGTAATCTATAAGATATAAGCCATAGTCATAGATCTGTTCCTGAGTAAGTTGATGATGATGATGATGATGATAGATGAGAATGTGAAAATGTTGCAAATCATCACACAGGTTTTGCTTGGTGGCTTTCCATATATGATGAGGATTCACAGAAGCACAGTGAACCAGAATGATAATGAATAGACATCTGAGTTGAAAGCCCATACAGAAGTGAGCAGTCTTCTGAAGACACAACAGCCACTCTCTATCATCTTGCAAAAGATCACTTGTATGACATGCCTTATTGAATGATTCATAAAGCTGACCATTAAAAGTTCTGAGATCCTCAAAAGAAGTAGCACCCTGCATGAGCAAGATGTTGTCATATCCTGTGTAATTGAAACAACTTCGACCTCCAGAACAACTCCATTCATCCCTCTTGTGACTCCTCACCAACTCTGAAACTCCTTTCCTCTGGACACACCTCAGATACACTGTGTAGCACAGCTCTGGCATATGATCTCTCTGACCTCCAACTTACATATCTACATAGCCTCTGATTTCCTCCAACTATATATACTCCAATTCTGTATGTAGATACTTCAGCCTGAATATCATCTTAGACACTCTCTTTCAATCTCTCTCTGGACTCTCTGATGTGTCTCCGACCAAGAAGGCCATGACAGTGCAGAGATGTGAAACACAAGTCATGTGTCAAGCCTTCATTCCTCCAGACATATCCTCTGGACCTTCAGCCATCTCCAGCCTTTCACTCCCTTTGACCTCTGGTCTCCAACTGGAGTTTGAGTGGAGGAGATCTGGTCTTAACAGATGTATATAAAATTATTTTCCCCAAGATGAAATGCACCATACATGCACCCACTGACCTTGTGCTGCTGAAAAATATTCTGAATAGCTTGATCTCTATACCAAACAAAGTTCTTTGAAAAGTCTTAATATAGATAATTATAGGCTCCATCAGCAATGAGAATTGGATCCTGGTTTGCTTTGGACTAATCCATGAACTCAGTGTCCTTGTCATTGTTGACCACCTTTTGAATCTGAGCACCAGCATGAAAGGTAACAGATTGTCCTCCAGAAAGATGGACCTTGAGACAATAAACAGCTGGATATTTCTTGTGCATGGAAAACTCCAAGATGTTGTGACATGCTTGATTGGCAGAAACATACCTGGCATCAAGATAGGAGCAAATCTCATCATGACCTTCTGTTTGAATGGTAGCACAATCTGGACCTCTATAGATGTACTTGTGAATGTATTTGACTGCCTTTATAGATCCACAAACTTTCAGACTAATGTGACAATCAAACTGCACCAGCAATGCTCTGGGATAAGCAACCACATGTGTATCATCAAAGATGTCATGACACTTTTGAATAGTTCTGCCATTGTCTGGGCAATCATATTCAGAATATCCATTCTTCTTGATAATTGTCTGAAGAGTTAAGGTTTAGGAAAATAATTCTTGCAAACATTGTTTTCAGTACATCTTTGAGGAGAGCAGGGACTGTGGTTCTGGAGACAGCAGCATGAAGTTGAATATAAAGGTCAGGATCAGGAATTTGTGCAGATATGATGGCATCAATTTGATTCACACTGTGAGTTGCATCTTATTCCTTCAGAAAGATGCATGTGAGGCAGATCTCTCTTTTGATACTCTATGGTGTAGATACAACGAGCCACCTTTTCCATGTATCCATTGGCAATCTGTTTCAGCAAAGCTTGCTGTTTGTCATGAAAAACTCTTGCAACCAAGTCAGGTCTACCTATAGCACTTTGACCTGGTTCAATGGTGAATGAGATTGGTATAGCAGAATGAAAGAAGGTGAAAGTACATATCTGGTAGAGGATTTTGAGTGATTTCTGGCCAGCTTCCATTGGCAGTCATGGTGATGATAGATCAGGCTGTCTATATTTATGGTAGATGGCCAAGGAGTCCTGAAGAAGCTGATGCATATAGTAATGTTTAACCTTGTGAGAAGATGGCAGAATGACAAAACCAACTTCACCTGTGTCATGCTCAACATCTTGAATCAAATGATCCTAATTTTGTCTGATTGTTTGCTGCCTAGATAAGATTACATTGTTCAATGGAAGTTAAAGCATCACAGACCAATCATTGAAAGAGCCTTCTACCCTTGAAAATGTTTAGAGGCTTTATTTCTGGTGGGCAGATATGAAGTATATAGGCATACCATAAAAGCTGGTTAACTTTTTTTGGATCTATGAGAACAGTTGTTTTCAGCAAGAAGTTGAATTTTCAGATGCCAACCTTCCTCTCCACAAGAAAATAAGAGAACATAATGAAGGAAAAGATTGGAAGAATGTAAATTGCTGATGTAATGCAAGCCACCACCTTGAAGATGTAGAATGATATTATGATGAGCCCTGGTGTTTTGAGAACCATCACCCAGAATAATGGTGGCTATTTCATCAACAGTAGAAAGATTGTACAGTGACATCCAAAACTGATGCAATATTTAACCTCAACACAGTGTATGATGCACCCTGCAATACTCCATGGAAATGCCGCTTGGTTTTGATGGGACCAAACAAAGGACAAACCACTGGCTACAAATGGGTCTCTGGATCATGTGTTTTGACCCAGAGGTTGTGAAGGTATGACAATATTAAATCAGCAATATGATTGCAACAGTTTTGCACATTTCAACAGATAAAGCAGAATCACATTGAAATAAAAAGATATTTGGTCTCAATTACATAGACAAACAAAGATACAATTATAAACAATATGTCTGAGTTTGAAATGCTTCACACACTTCTTTGCTTTCAACTTTTACCATTATGAAATCCCTCTCTGCTACTCAAAAGGCCAATATTCTCTCTATGCTGGATGCTGGCCAATCTGCCCACTCCATTGCTTCTGCTACTGGTCTTCATGTGTCTACCATATCTAGACTCTGCTTCAAAGAGCATCCTGAGCTTCAAAAATCTACTGGAGGTTGCCCATTCAAGCTTTCTTCTAGCAATATGCATCATGCTATTCATCTATCTCTTCTGGAAAAGCAGAAAATGCTATTCAAGTGACAAAAGCTCTTATCCAGCTTGTCCAGGAGCCTCTGTCTACCACCACAGTGCATCACCACTTGAAGAAAAGTGGTATGAAGATTGTAGTCAAGTTCAAATGTCCCCTTCTCTCAGCCAAATATTGTACTGCTCATTTGAATTTTGCATATGCCCATAGAGATTGGAATTTTGATGACTGAAAGAAGGTCATATTGTCTGACAAGATCAAAATCAATCACCTGGAATCAGATGGGGACAAATGGGCTTGGAAAAAGTCAGGAGAAGGGCTTAGTAATAGGCTGGTTGAGGAAACAGTCAAGTTTGGAGGTGGTTCTGTGATAATGTAGAGGTACATGGGTTGGGATGGCATTGGATATGCTACCAAGGTTAATGGCGGGATGGATGGGAACCTATACCTTCAAATTTTAAAGAATGAACTGCCATGCAGTACTATGGTCTTAATCCTTCTAACATCATTTCTCAACAGAACAATGACCCCAAGCATACTTGCAAGAAGGTCAAGGAGTGGTTACATATCTGGGGTTATCTGAAAAGGAGTCTAGCAGAGCATGAGCACCCTCCTAAAGGAATTTTGGAGTTGTGGAAGAGGAATGAGATAAAATACCAGCTGAAAAGTGTCAAAATCTGATTGGGATTATGCCTAGAAGGATTGAGGCAGTGATCAAGGCAAAATGAGGCTATACCAAGTATTAAACTCCCTCTTAATAATAAAGGTGCAAAACTGTTGCAATGGTATTGCTAATTTAATATGGTCATATCTTCCCTGAGATCCATTTTTAGCCAATGTTTTGTACTTTGTTTGGTCCCACCAAAGTCAAGTGGAATTCCAATGGAGTATTGCAGGATGCTTCATGCACTGTGTTGAGATTAAACATTGCAATGGTTTTGAAGGTCACCGCAACAAAGCCCTATTCTCTCTGATGCTCAGATATGAGCCTCAGTCTTATCATAGAGGTCTGCACAGGTAAGCCTGTGAGTTTTTAAGGTCCAACTGTCAAGGCTCAGTCTTCCTCCACTCTAACTCTGGTTGAAGATCAGAGGTCAAGGAGTAGGAGTTGCATTAGAGATGGTTAGAGATGCATTGAAGAAATCCAGAGAGAGATAGAATGTGATAGTCTAAGATGATACTCAGGCTAAGGTATCTATGTACAAATACTAGCCTTTATATACTCAAAGGAACTGCAGATTAGTAACAGAGAAATAGAATGACTAAAGTAATGGAGGTCAGATAAGTATTAGCTGGAGCTGTGTTCCAGAATAGGAACAAGCCAGAGCTGTGCTGCACAGGCTTGGAGAAATCAGAGGAGTAAGGCTAATACAAAAGAGGAACAAGGAGTATACATAAGGATATCTAGGAGATGTCCACAGTTTTGGAGTTGCATGATTGGTGAAATATCACTGGAAGAATAAGCAGAGTTGTTCTGAAGGTCAGAGTTGAATCAAATGCACAGGATATGACACCAACCCATACCCAACCCATGGGTGATACTGAGAATTAGTAGTTATATACATGGGCAAACAAGTAAATACCTATGAAAGGTTTACCTTTGAATTACACAATGCATTTGCAAAATGTAAATTACAACCAAGTTGAACTACATAATTACTTGTTCCACCCAACTGCATTCAATTCATCTGAGATTCCCACATCATTGTCACCCTCAACATACAGATGTCACTCTGACAGAACATGATAAATACAGCATAGTACATGATATAAAAATTAAATCCATACTAGGAATTGAAAGGTGGTTCATTATCTCCATATGAGAGAGGTAAGCAAACATGGCCTGGCATTGGCACAATAACACAAATACACTAGTAACATGTGTTACATCAGGCTAGGTATGTTCTATTTGAGCCATGCAAGCAACAGAAGGTTGTCAAAGAAGATGTTGTCAGATGTCTTGTGCATAGTAAATCCAAATCAGTTGGCATCAGTATAATGTCTATTACTACATACCTTGTTCTTCACATTGTCTGCAGTATGATATGAGCATTGGAATTGTTACATACCTTTTGTGTGTGCCTGTAAGCAGTAACTACCCAGTCTAATGACCATCCAGCTGACTTGAAGTAAGCCAGCTTGTACTGCAGATAAAGGACTACTTGTTGAGGGAAATTAGCACATAAATATATCCATAGGTATATGCATATATAAATTCAGTACAGCCCAGAATTATCAGTTCATAAACTTTAGTATTTATTAAGAGTTTTTTTTTGGCAAGATTGACAGCAGCATGAATGGCTGGATTGAGAATCTGTTTCTTGAGTATGCCAGTGGTGAAATTTTCATCAATATAGTCCCACAGAGATGACCATGGCAAGGTTGGGTGTTGAGGAAGAAAAGAAAGCAGTGTTCTCCCTCAATATCTAAGTCAAATGATGTCAATGAGGTGCCAGTGCAGCTTCAGCATGGTTAAGTATATCTCACAGCTGCTCTGCCAACTCTCATTCATGCTTGTTGAGAGCATGCTGACTCATACCAAGCATGTGCTTGTCCATGATTGCATAAATTCCCTTCCAACATGTCAGCATGGTCCAGCATATAAAATGTTGAGGACCATCAGCTCAAAATATCATGTGGGATATTTCAGATAGCAAGCTCTGACAGCAGGTTTGTGGTTGAGTAAATCATCCTGAAGGCTGACTTCTGTTCCATGAATAAAGTAAGTTCACTCCCATGTTATACAGACCCTATTGGCAACAACATGGGCATATCCCTGGGTATCAGCAGGCATTCCCACACCCATACCCAAAATACACCCATACCCACATCACCATTATTGCACTGTGTTCACTGTTACAGGCCCCCTATGTTATGATCACTGTTCTCTTAGCAATAGCATTGTCATCACTGTCGTGGCCCTTGCACCACATTAAGGTTTTCATTGTCATTGTCAGATTGTGGTCAACATTGCCACCCCAACATCACACTGCCTTGCTGTCCTTGTCTGGGTAGTGTTGTGGTTGCCATCATGTTCCCCACATCATGTTGAGGTTGTTATCATCACTGCTATCTTGTTGTAGTCAGTGTGGTTGCCCCCTTGCATCACAGTTGCTGTCTTCACCATGGTATCATTGTGGTCACTGTTGTGTCCCCATGTCATATTGAGGTTGTCATCATTGTCATTGTGGTGCAGTTGCTATCACAATCCCCTTGCATTGCAGTCATGGTTATGGTCAAGCTGCCTTCCATGCCAAGCCAAGCCAAGCTGCAGTAACAGCTGGTTACTGTAGTGGTGATACTGCTACATAGTATCATAGATTATCTACACTGCCTTGCTTGAATCCATGCAGTGTTCATACATATGTGCATAGGTTTGTCATGACCAAATCCATACCATACCCACAGCCCATGTGCATTTGCCATACCCATCCTGTTGCCTACTAGTATTTGTGACAAGGTGGCACCGACAGAATGGCAAGAAAATCACCGTGACCCTTCAAATTTTTCCATTTACCTGAATTCCTGAAGACTTTACTGAAATTTGTTTGCAAGCTGACATTGGCTTTAAAAAAAAGTCTGTCATACATTCTGTGTCAGTTGCACTCCCCGTTCCAACATAAGAGTGTGTTGATGCAACCGTTGCCGCATCGGGAGCACAGAACAAAAACGAGCCTTTTCATCATCGAACATGACCCATTAATCTATGTCCAATTACACGAAGCATTGACATTGCTAACCACCGTGTATTGTTTACATGCAAATCTTCAACCCATCTCTCCTCAAATATGTTCACCAGTCGCGATCGATACGGTCAGTGGGACTTGAGGGCCATGTTCGAATTCACCCAAAACCATCGGAACCATCATCCCAGACTGTTGACGGCTGACCCTTTCAGCTTGATCCGTCATCGTAAATTCAAAGTTCCTGATCATTTCCACGAGGAATGCCTGGATCTCTGCCAGACTGCAGTGAACACTCAGCCCATAATCTCCCGTTCATAGAAAAGGCGAATGACATACGCAAATCGCCACCCCAGGCACGAACGGGAGCCACTTATGAATGTCATTCTGTCATTTTCAAAGCATGAGGGTGTTGGATTTAATTCCCGAACGACACACAAGGACTCACAGATTTGAATAGACACCAATGGAAACGTGTTTCTTGCCACCTGCGGTGCCATTTTCAAGCCACCTTTCAGGGTTGAACTCATGTGCGTCTTCCCCCCAAAGCTCGGTATTGCTGTGGGATATCGGTATTGTTAAATGACAGGGTACCGGTGACAACATGCTGACCGATTGTAAGCTGCAATCGAAACCACAATCCGCGTTCCTTTCGGAACAAAGACTTCAGTGACCACATCGCCAGTTTCCGTAGTGACGGGCCGAGAAAGTGGAAGAATGTTATCTCTGCTGGCCATACGTTGCACATGAGGTGCCACGCAGTGGTACCGCAAACCCTCCTAATTCAAGAGACATACAAATGACCTCAATAACACGGAGCAGGAGCGGCAAACCGCGTACCTTGATCACTGCTGCTGCATAAAGCATCGTATCGAAGTCTGCCGTTGTGAACCGCGTGCCGCCACGTGCACGGATCGCAGCTTCCGTCTCGCGGATCTCCGCGCGGAGTCTACATTGCATTTCTGGATGCCGCGCAAGCTCCAAGAGAATCCAGCTCAAGGAGATGGCCGTGGTCTCGTGTCCTGCAAGCAACACAGTCCTGTCGCTCATGAGGGGAACGACTAGATATGCAATCTCTGATACGTACCGCACCTGTGATATAACTTCTTCTTCCGTCACCATGTTCTTCGCGCCTGCATCCATGTTGGCCTTCACTGGAAGAGGTCAGCAACACTGACGAGGAACGTACACACCGGTTACCGAGCATCGTAAATATGTCCTTGTTCCCTTTTCCTTCTAACAACGCCTGGGCTTTCTCTGAAAAGAGATCCCGTGCTACCTCTGTAGTGATCTTCCTCGAGTCGCGTGCACATACAAGCCGAGGATTCGACGAGTGTTCACACAGCCAATCCAGCATCCATACCGGAACATATCTTGAACCTGCTCGTGCGAAAATTTGAAGTGCGGACTGACGTCCGAAGACATTGCTCCTGGCAACGCGATGTCACATGTCGATTAAGAGATATCTCCCGAGAAAAACTGACATCATGTTCCTGTAGTTCTTCGCTAGTGGATGCCCGTCATCATGAATGGTGCCGAATTGGACACCGAATGCAGCTGATAGGAGCTTTATGATTTGATTCGTGTCAGGTGGAAACAGCTACACGCACTTTCGCCGATTGCGTCCAGGGCAGCACGGGAGATCCAAGCTGTGACGTTGAGGGTCATTTTCTGCTCACCATTGTTCTCGATAATTTCCATCCACGTGGTACACATCTGGCTCTCGAGTAAGACTGGAAAAGCAATAGGAGGAATTACAACTGCGGAGCTCACTAATTCAGCAAATCTCTGAGAGACCCTCAAGAAAGCTCTCGCCTCTCGAGCACCAAACCCCGGAACGAGGGTCTTCCTCTGGCGTTTATGATCGTCACCTGTTAAAACATTAACAGGAAAACCGTGCGTTTAGGAACGATTGGATACCGTCCGCCGAAGCGACCCCATTTCCAAGTATCGTGCGCAAAATCACGAGGAGATTGGGTTGTTTCGGATAAAGGTCAGATGATGTTTTGAATATCCATTGGAGTGCTTTTGGATCGGCGATGAGAAGCTGGTCCACCTGGTGTACGTTAAGACACGCGACTTGGTGAGATCCAAATGCGGCACGTATGATCCACTACTATACTTGCTCCAAATACACTCTTAAAGCGTACGACATCTCCGTAGAGGACCTTCCATTCAAAATCAGCTTCACCGGCTGGACGTTGGAATAGCTCGATTAAATTTCCTTGGGGAATTGCATTGACGACATGGCAAAGAGATAGAAAAAAGAAACTTACCAAGGAAGAAAGAGGATGATTTGGGTCCTGGAATCATGGACAGAGTCGAAGCGGGTCGGGTAAACCGCTTGAACAAGATATAGACAAGTGTGAGGGCTGCCAACCACACTGCCATGGAGTTGAAGCCGGAAGTCATGTCCGTTCTGAAATGGGCAAAACAACGGGGGAAGGGGCTGGTTTTTGAATGGTCCCTGCCACTCTGCAAGAACAGATAAGCTAGCCGAAACCTCAGGGGTTAGTAGACCAAGAATGGGATGATACTGATTTTCAACGAATCATGGTGCATAAATGAATGACAGAAATATACGTTACGTTATCATGCTGCTCTGTAAATACGTTCCCCCTAGGACCTGCTAGTGTTAATCTGTATGATGTAACTGAGCGAGTGCCCGGATGTTTCAGCCCCTGAGGTTTTTATTGTCACATGGTATTGCGTTGATCAGTTTCACCTGAGCTGACACCTACGCGTACGTTGCCTGCATTCGACAGCTTCTGTTCCTATTGTATCCGTCGCAACATGAGGCTGTGCCTTGGGAAAGCAGGTGTTTCCACAACACCTGAACATTTGAATCTAATCCTTTGGAATGCACAGAAATTTAAGTAAAACGTCAATATTTTATCCTGGAATCAGGCAGCAGAAAGGACTATCCTCATTCTTCCGTTGGGTTTGCCGAGGACAGTCAACGGATCAATGTGTTGGACTCCGATACAACTCACAGTTCCCAAATGATTGTATGCGGAATCGCAATGATCGTGAGAGTCCTACGAGAGAAGCCCCCTTTTCAAGTCCGAAAACATACGAGATCTAGGTTTCATCTGTGTGTCATTCATATTAACTTCGAACGGGAATGAAAACGAGGGGGTGTTTCTCCAAAAGACGTGGATAATGGATGGGATATTCTTATGGTAACAAAAAGGAATAATCACTGTTGGCTATAAGATCGTTGATGGTGAGCGTGAACTCCTCCGCTTCAGTATCTTCGCCCGACTCCATCTCTTGAGGATACCTATGGCTAGGATGGGGTAATTTGACCTGACCGGAGTTTGAAAACGTAACCCACGCAGACCCGGGCCGGGCGGATCAATGAATCCAACTCCCTCTACACTGAATCAATCGTTTCGCCCCAAGACTAGGTCCTACCGACTATCGCAACACCGCCATCCTGCGGAGTCCACTGAGCATGACATGACACAGCGTACACACTTCTTGAAATTATCGACGGCGACAACCAACCCGCTGATCCGAATCAGATTGTCAGAACTGCGACACATAAACATACTGGTCAGAGCCATACAGCAAACTATCCCATACTGATATGGCCATAAACGATGCATAAATATCGTACTGCATTTGTAATGTGATAGCGTGAAACAGAGAGATAAATGCATGACGCATAGTGCATCGCCTCTGCCAGGCAAATATGCACTTTGGCGGGGCTCCTGAGATTGCACCCGAGCTGGGATACAGGAGAAGAACTGGTTACCCGAACAACTGTCTGGGGTTGGACAGGTGCCTGCATGATATTGCTATCTTTTTCAGGTAACTTGGCACCATGGGGGTAGTGATCAGTGCAAGGTCCGGCCTGAGGCCCGAAGACGAACCTGTCTAGGCCGGGCCAAGCCGGGCATTCTGACACAGCTTGGTGGGGCTCAGGCCCGGCTTTGACATTCGACAGGCCATGGGCCGGGGCTGAGGCCAGAGTTTTGCAGGTCACGAGATGTGTCATTAGAGAACTGCAAGAGGTATGCCCGTGGGTATGGGCGTTCAAGAGCGGGGTGGCGTGACCCGACTCGGATAAAGATGGCGATGACGACCACACGACAATCGAGCTGCAGACATCGTCGTGTTATCGTCATCGTCACCGTAATGGCACGAGGGTGGGGGAGGGGGGGCACGAGAGGGGCGGCGGTCGACGGCGCGAGGGGGTGAACGTGAGAAACAGACGATGGCGTGACGGCGAGCGGGCGACTGACAGCTCAATGGCGGAAGGGCGAGGTCGAGGTCGACGGTGCGAAGGCGGGCGGGAATGAAGGGGTGGTACCGCCATCGCGCCGCGCCGGCCCTCCCGTCATTACCAATATGCACTGTCCGTCCCGTCGCAGCCATGGTCGAAGTCGTGTCGCCGCCGTTGCTGCGCTGTGGTTGCACTTGCAATTGCCATGTCATCGCAACACCGTTGTAGCCGTGCCAGGTGTCGCGTCGTCGTCATCACTGCCACCTGCCACTCCCGCGTTGTCGCCGTCGCTGTTGGGTCGTGGGGGCAATTGCGAGCACGATCACGTCGCCGTCACCATGGTCACTAGCGCGATCCTGGCGTTGCATTGTAGTTGCTGCTGACGGCAAGATGGGACGAGTCCAGACGACGCGGCGGCAAGATCGGGCTGTTGGATCCATGTGTGAGCGCCTGCGATGGCAATGGGACAGACAAGTGCGGGGGCGGGGCCGCGGCTTGAGCCGGAGCCGAGCCGGGCCAAAACAGAGCCTGGATTTTCGGCGCGCCTTTCTTTGCTACGCAGCTCATCTGAGGCTCCCTCGAGCTTTTGTCGATCCACCCGCCACCCTCCCGCAACCCAGGGGTCCTGGCGCGCAGAGCGCCGGCGCTCCCTGCAACGTATTCCCACCCACTCACGTCTCGCTTTCAGAGCATCTCTACCTGGAGCCGGAAAGCGCTACGCGCTTCCGCCCACTCCCTCCCACCCTCTCTCGGACTTGTAGACCACGCGTTATTCATGTACCTAATCAGTCGTCACGCATAGTACATAATAACCCTCCCCTCTCTCCCCGACATCCCCTGCGACTTGAGTCTCCTAGGCTCATCCGATGACTAGGCGTTGTGGGCTCGGTGCGCCGCAGAACCCCGAGCCGCCCACATGTATATGTGGTTTCTCGAATGCCACTCGGTCCAGTGGTCATGAGACAACTCGGACACGCTCCACCTCCGTGTCCGCCTCTTTGTCTTCGACCTCCTCTACCACACATATACCCGGTCCTTTGTCGCATGCACGGAAGTGGCTTATAGCCGTGACGTGGGCGTATCTCCCGACGCAGGTCGTCTGCGCGAGCACCCAACGTTTGACTCGCGTATCCGCTGGCTTCGGGTTAGTTCGGGAGACGACCAAGGGACGACAGCGCTGCGGTATCCGCCCGAGTTGAGGTACGAAGCAGCGACCTCCCAGCATGCGCTTCGACGGATCACACCACGATCACAGCAACGCTCGTCTCCTATTTCATCCCACACGCTACCCCCGTGGACGCTATCACCATCACCTACGATCACCATGTGGAGCTCAGGTGACGGGTTCTGTAGTCGCCTTTGGTTTCGATTTCAATCCACGAGGTCCGTTGTGGCGTCCTGGCGTCCTGGCATTGACCCATGGTTTCCCTTGCGATTCTTTTCTCATGTAGGTTCTGGACGGCCTCTGGGGGTGCTCACATGCTCGCTGGCGCCCGCTGTGTCTGCTCACACTATTCGTCGTTGCTGTGTATCTTCTGAACAATCTGGCAAGGGCGCGGTCGAGCGCTATGCAAACTATCTGCCGGAAACCAAAGGTAGCTGCGAACACATCGACGAAACCAAGCGACCGAGCCCCCCACCCTCGATCCAGGGCCGTCTCCGTGCGTGCGGGGTGGTACAAACCCCGCAGCACCGGGGGATGTTGGTCATCTGCCGCCCGTGCTTGTGTGTTCACCCACCGACTTGGACGAACCTCTACGAGGACCGTCCCAGGATCACTCTTCGACCATCGACCAGGCTGGAGATGCCGGTACGCCAGGCGTCGTATGTCCATTCCTGGGACGTTGTCGCCCGAATCGGATGAACAACCCTCGTAAGAACCCTCAGCTCATGTTCGCCTATTAGCGTGCTGTCAAAGGAGAATCCCTATTACTCGCGAAGGCGGCGATCATGCATCGTCTGGCGCCTTGTTGACTTACCCGGGCGAACCGATACAAAGACTCTGCCCGCCTGACCATGCACGGCCAGAACCGACACAGACGTTGGCGGTCGATCGTTCATGCCTGGCGCATAGATTCACAGACGTTACCAACACAGCACACTCGAAGCACTTGAAGAATCTGTCTCGAACGCGATACTCTGGACGCTGTCCTGCGCCTGCGTAAAGGCGGGGATGAAGACATGGGTGCATTTTTCCGCGTCCTCTAGAATTTCTGGCGCTTTGAATATCGTGGCCCGCGGTTCGAACAATGTTGTACGGAAACCCTAGGTGGGACGTTCCGTGGTGTGTCGCGAACTGGAATCTATTTTGGACGCTGTCGGTTCGACAACTGTGCCCGCGGGGCTGAGCGACCCACCCAGGAGTGCTTACACTCTGGCATTGGTTTTATTACTGACGATGGCGGGCCGAGTACAACTATGGAAGCAGAAATGGATGACGGACCATGCGAGCTACCGGTGATTGGTGGCGGAGCTACGCAAGTTCTAGATCGACTCTTAGCTCGGGCTGGAACGCCGGACGTCGCCTGCATATGCTCCGGTGATGTTCAGCAACGTCGCGTGCCAAAGGAAAATGGGTGCGACTTGCAGCACGGACGACAGCGTGAGCTTTTACGACGCCGCATACAAAGACGAAGAGGTATTCCGGATCGGCACGACGTTGGCATGTCCAGGGGCGCTCGAACTGAGGCGCGAACAACAAGCACCGGGCATCCATGGGGAGGACGCGACGAGTCTGATGACGCAGACCATGACGTCGAAGCTGGCGGTGACGAAGGGACTGGCGGCGATTCCTATTGGACGCAACAGGTCGAGGCGAGGTTGCCTGGCGACTCGGGATTTTAGCGGACACTGATAGGTTATCGGTCGTTGCGACATGGCTAACGGAGGGACAGGAGGAAGGGGGCGATAATTGGCGCGTGCGGCACCAGGACAAGACGAGCTACCCGACGGATCACAAGGTGCCCAACAATGGCGTCAAGCTGCGATGGCACTCGTTGCCGCCCCTAAACGTGAACAAGCACGATACTTTCAGGGCGTCTGATCACACCCACGTGAGCAAGTACGTCCTACTCTCGGCTCCACGCCAAAACGCTGAATCGACGTGACATGCGTTGATCTTAGGCTGACAAGAGGGGCAGGATGAGCATGACGTGGCGTGTACGTCACCCCACAACGATGTCTGGCAGTCGATGTCGGACGCCGACGTCGGGTGCGCGACAGGTGACGTCGCATCGAGATAACAGTTTTGGGTTCTTCCGGTTCAAGCGAACGCCGGCAGCATTGGGAGCTGAGGTTGCGGCATGGCGACCAGTGTGTCTGTACATGTCAGATCCACCGCAGGATGAGGTGACTCAGACTGCGGCGTGGTGTCCGTTGTGCGGATCGAGGGTGCGACTGGAGACGAACTTCAAGTCGTGTGGATGTCGCGTGATGGCCTGGATGCACCTGTGTCGCAGCGTCGAGGTGGTTGGTGTCTGTCCGTCAACGAGCGGTGACTCAGGGGAGTGGTCGTGCGCTGTTTTGCATCAATTTGTATATAATTTTTGACACGATGGGGATGTCATCACGCTGCACTCCACGTATGCGACTGATAACCAGACTTGGGGAACCTTTGGTCAGACACAAACAGGAAAAGTGGCGTATAGTCAGATCGGACACAGGTTTGAAGAGACGTGAGACAGACATTTACAACGGATGCTTCAATGCCTTTGGATCGATGGACATCCCAGCGATCTGTCCGTCGGCGTCCTGAATTTCGACCTCGACCACCCGCGATGGACCTACAGATGGTTCGTCCGCCACCTCTTCCTCCTTGACGTCGTCGAGGTGCATGACCTGCACGAACCACCTCGCGCCCTCGTCCCATCCTGCCAACTCAGCCTCTGCGAGCGGCGATCTTCCCGCATCATTTTTGATGTCGATCATCGCGATGCCGGGTCCTGCGGGGGACTGGACGAGCAACTTTGCGACGTCGAGGTGGTGATTGAACGCTGCCCAATGCAACGGTGTTGATCCGGCATCGTTGCGCTGCGTCAGGAGGCGCGGGGGTACTATGGGGAGAAGAAGGGAGAGCACGTCTGGGGGACGTCTTGCCGAGGTGTTGAGTGGATGTGGAGACAGAGGAGGGAGGTACTCACCCGTGTGGCCGTTTCCGGCGGCCATGTGAAGGAGGGTGTTGCCGTTGTCGTCCTGGATGGCGTCGAGGGGAAAGGCCGGGTAGGCGGAAAGAAGAGCCTCGATGTCTGCGAGGTCACCGAAACGGGCGCTGAGAAGGAACTCTTGTCGTTCGTCCTTGCTCGGGTCGGGCATGGACTCGACGTGATTACAATCAGAGAGAACATGAGGTCTAACTGGTTGAGGCTACTTACAGCGGTTTGCATTGGTACTATGCTGGACGTCACTCACACTTCGGGCACAATCAGATAAGTTAGCTGTAATCCGGGAAACGAACATGCGGTGCTGTTCGTCCGCGTTCGTGGGTCACCACGGACAATCCCGGATTCGCCCATTCCCGGGCTGACTAAGCGATGACCGCGACGCGTCGAAGCCTTCAAGCCGGTCCGGGAGCGCGTATGTGCATGACGACCGGCGGTGAGCCGCGAATCCCGTTATCAGCAGGAACAGATCACTGACAATAAAAAAAGGAAATATGACCACTGCCATACCACATCCAGTTATACAAACAGGGGGAGAATGGTAAGTACTTCAAAGAAAAGAGAGAAAACTGGACCTGGATGGATCAGATACATATGATAGAGGGGGGACCAGAACCAGATTGATGACAGATGGGACAGGGATGGTACACTGTAAGGAGCTGTCACTCCTTAGATCTGTATTTGGTCATTCTACCTCTATTTGACTTTCACTAGGTTGTTGTTGAGTCATCAAGCATCCATGTCTGTCCATGTCCATCTGATTCCAGTTCACTCTACTCTGTATCAGATGCTATGTACCGGATGCTCAGCATTGTGATCTGGTTACTGGAATCATGTTGGATGTTCCTTCTTTATGTTTATTTAGAGTCTCAGGTATGCCCAAACTGTAAAAGTTGTGTTTTGCACACAGCGCCAGAGATCTAATCAATCATCTATCACTTACTTGGAGTGGGAGTCTTCAGTCCTCATCAATTCAGTTATATCTGGATCTCTTCTCTTCTCTTTCTCTCTTGATCCTAGAAGAATCAAGTTCTGTGCTCATCAGCTGTGTCTAAAGCATTAGGAGCTCTTCTAGATCAACTACCAAGGAGTCCTGTAAGCCCTGCAGTTGCATTCCCTTGATTCTCTACCTGCAATTCCCCTGGGATGAACCAATCAGTCCTTCACTTTCTTTCTTTGTGTTACTGAC
>JBBPTO010000937.1:0-20475 GCA_038094155.1 Pulveroboletus cf. aberrans | reverse complement strand
AGACACCCTAAGTACTAAAAGTATAAAATTGGAAAGATGCTCAAATAAGTGTCCCAATGACATGTCATTTTAAAATGGCCGTACCTCAGTGGCGTGACAACCGAATCACATGATCAAAGTGGGGTTAAGAAGCCCAGAGCAAGTACTACCTTCGCTCCTGCAAGTGTTTGGCCTTGTTTGGTTTTCTTCACTGGCAATTAACCAATCTCTTCAAAATGCGCCAACATTGGGACACTTTTTTGAGCCACTGTATCTTGCTTCCCTGTTCTGATAGCAAAAGCTCATCTCCCTTTCACTGGTTGGTGGTCCCTAGGCAAATCTACAAGCTTCCAAACTTTTCTGTCATGCAGAGATTTTATTTCTTCTTCACATGCAGTCTCCGATGCTTCTTGCCGTTTCTGTGGCAGCTTGGTAATGTCTTTATAGTGCACAGGCACTTTCCAGTCACCAGATTCTGTCACTGCTGCTGCCAGTAATCCATTTATCCAACCTTGTGACATGACTTGTCCATCTTGTCTGAAGTTTGAAACCTGTTTGACAGAATTTCAAGCAACTAAGCTGGACATCGGTTCATGCAGCTGTTTTAAATCTTCTGGGTTGGTTGGTTCTTCCATTTCACCATTCTGAGCTTGTTTTTCTTCAAATTTCTTCTCCTGAATCTGTATATCCTCTTGAATAGGGGCTTGTATTGAAGCTCTAATTCCCTGTTTCTCAATCTCTATGAAAATGAGATCTCGATAAGCAAAATCTGGCTGAATTCTTCTTTGGGTTATCATTGTAGGTCTTTAAACAGGTTCTTAAGGAGGTCTGAAGGCTTGTTCATGTGGTTTCCTTGTAGGATGATATTGATGAAAACATGCTCTGAATTTCATAAGAGATTCATCATCAGTTTGCCTTGATGACATCCAGTCTCTTCTCCTTATTGCATCAGATTCTTCTGGTTCAGATACTTCTTGTTGTGGGAGTAACTTCTGTTTCACTTTGTGTCTGTCTATATTTTCTTTTGAAATTGGATGCTTTCTTCCTTGTCTGAATAGAGAGGGAGGTACAGAGTGATATGAGGGTGGTGGTGGTTCCATCTTCTTTGGAGTACAGACATTTATTGAGGAAGTTAGTGACATGGTTGAGAAATTGGAAGATGGTATGTCTGAATGATCTCCTCTGTAGTCTTCATCACTAGTACCGCCTTCTAGTGGTGCTTGTGATTGATTGGAATTCAAATCTGCTCTTGATATTGGTAGTGGTACCACCAGTTTTCAAGGTCATACCAGTCTTTCTTGAGATCCTTGATCTTCTTGATCAATAGGGGCATTACTTGCTATTGTTTCTTCCGCCTCTACTGGAATTGGAATCAGTCAGGCTTCTTGGCCCTTGAGACAATGAAGGAATATTGATTCATTGAAAATGGCTTGTATAGAGTCAAAGACTTTCCTCCTGGTTGTTGACCAAAATCTCCAGCCTTTAGTATTTGGTATGTATATAACCTATAAAGGTCATTTCTTCAGCTTTTGTGCTGAGTTTGTCTCTTCTTTATTCTGGAGTGATATAAACAAATGATTTACAACTGAATATTCAGAAGTAAAAGACATCTGGTTTCTTTCTGCCGTTGAACATTTCAATAGAGATTTTCCAGTTGTAAGATGCATTGGTTGTCTATTATAGATGAAAGTTGCTGTTTCTACTGCATATTTTCAAAATGCTTTTCATAAACATGCATGGTGTCATATTGATTCTGCTTTTTCCATTATGGTTCTATTAAATCTCTCTGCTCAACCATTTTGTTGAGAAGTGTGAGGTACTGTTTTTAGATGAGTGATACCCCTGGAAGTGAAGAACATATGAGATCTGCCCATGAATTCTCCTTAGTCTGAATGAATAGAGGTGAGCTGTTGACCAGTGAATGTTTCAGCTCAAGAAACCACATTTTGAAAGTGTTGTGCAGCAGTAGCTTTATCTCTGATAAATACAACAAGTGCAAAACCAGAGCAATCATTTATAAGAGTAAGAACATATTGTGCAAGTGATCTTGGTTTCATGGATATGGACCTATAAAATCTGCTTGTACAATTCAAGTGTATGTGTCACTCTTCTCTGAAGAGTCTGAAAAGGATCTGTTGGACATCTTGCCCATAGCACATCCTTTACAAGAAGGACAAGACACAGGAATGGCACATTGACGAAGCATTGTCACTTGCATATCCAAACCACTAGTGTCATATTTCATATGAAGAGG
Source organism: Pulveroboletus cf. aberrans (assembly GCA_038094155.1). Classification (NCBI taxonomy): domain Eukaryota; kingdom Fungi; phylum Basidiomycota; class Agaricomycetes; order Boletales; family Boletaceae; genus Pulveroboletus; species Pulveroboletus cf. aberrans. Next base: position 18,242 of record JBBPTO010000937.1, on the reverse strand, counting down.
TCTATTGTAGTGTTGCTGCTTGGTTATTCATTGGTGTGCTGTGAGATGACCAAAATTAATGTAACTTGGACTGTGGTGATAAAGCACATGCCTGTATCAGTCTTTCACACTTGACTCAAATTTTGGATTATTTTCCTTCAATCTCACATCTCGGGCCATATAGAGTGAGAGTTAAAGCTGAGGGTACACACTCTGTTGTTTTTAGAGTCTATCAAACTGTTTCTAGGGTGACTGGAGGTTTACTGTGTCATTGAATGATACCTTTTCCGGGTCCATATCATATCAAATGTAAATTGTCAGCAGTTTTAGCATATCAAGTTCTGTTGCCTATAGGCAAAATCATCTGTGAAAGGTGAAAGATGATCAGAACATCTGCTGTCAACAAGCCAGTGATCTTTTGTTTGGAAGTCAGTGACTGTAGATATGTTTTGCATTGGAGAAGATGTGGCTGAGCCATTCACTCCCATGTTCTTGTCTCTCACAGTATAACAGTCACCATAAGTTTATATTGTAATCTGTTAAATCTCCTATGTCTGGATCATAATAATCATTCATTAGGTAATACCCAGAGGTATCCCAGTTTGAATGGTAATAACCATAGCCAAAAGAGCCATAGAGTTTATGATGATCTGCATATCAATGAGGTTGGTCTTCCCACATTATTATTTCCATTTGATCTGTTAATCCTTCTTGAAATGGAATCTGCTTTCTTTTTCCTTTTTTTATCTTTTCTCGTGTTGCATACAAGAGGCACTTGTCCTCCTCCTCCTGTTTGATTAGAATGGTCTCTGCCTTCTGACAGGTTGTCTCCATAATAAAGCAGGTTAGAATAAGAGTGCATGCTTCAGGATAAGAAAGGGTTGACTGATGAGCATAGGCTCTTCTGGAAGTGAAATTATTGATGGAGTGGGTGATGCCAGTGGTGACATGGATCTAGGTGATGCAATGAAGGGTGAATCCCATGCTTGATGTTGTGCACCAGCCATGTTCATTCATTCTGTTTGTTGTTGAGGGTGGTGCTCAGTAGATTATGACGGTCTCTAATGTCAGCTTCCTTGTCATCCTCTACAGCATCAAAGAACTGTTCAGCATCTTCTTCAAATTCTGCTTCTTCTACCATTTTTGCACCAGATTCTCATTCTATGCCTGCGTTCCTCTTTTGTTTTTGATAACCAAAGTGCCTCTGCTTCTTCTTCTCTTGATGTTGAGAAGCATCAGGTTTAAATCCTTTCTTCTTTTGATATTGTTGCTCATTTATACCTTGGGTATGCTTTGTCTCATGGTTTGAGATTGCCATTTGTTTTCCTGAGATGACCCTCTCTTGAAAGGATTGGTTCTATTTGCAGTTGCATTTGATGCTTCTGCAATAGCCTTGGCATGTACTTTGAAAGGACCCTGTGTTCCTTGCACTTATCTGAGATATATCTCTGCAAGAACAGCATGGTGGACATGATCCTGAGTAAGGTTTCCTATAGTGGTAGATTGTGTCAGGTTTGACACTAGATGATTGCGGTGTTTTGGTAGTCAAACCATGCAATGCATGGCTCTGGCAGATTCAGCTTGATTATCTCCAGCAAGTTCAAGCTTGTTGCAAGCTTGTTGAACAGGATTCAGACATGATTCATGTCCTTTGTGAACTGTTCAACATTGTCTGTTCTAACTTTGACATTGTCAAGGTCAGTTTGAAGGCTCAACTGTGCTGAGATTCCAGAGGCTTGATAAAGATTCTGAAGTGCAATCCAGGCATCATGGGTCTTGGAGTTTATGATATTGTTAGCATCTACTCCAGTGCCACTGACAATGTAGTGCACATCACAAGTTGAGAGTCTTAGTATTCACAGACATGCAGACATTTTCGTAGACTCTGTCATCAAGCAGACACCATTTTGCTCTGCTTCCTGCAAAGGTACTGACCCAAGTGCAACTTCCTTCAGCAAGTCCCCATACATTATAGGCTTTCAGAAAGTTTTTTATCCTTTCTCTTCATTCCAGGTAGTTGTTGTTACCAGTTAGAACAGAAATATGCACCAAAAGTGTTTCATCAGTTTGAAGAGTTAGGTGCAAGGGGAATATTGAGCATTGAATCAGAATCTCTGAACATCTTGCTTGGCACAGGTAAGGAATATCCAATGCAAATGAGACATGTGCAGGTGTTGTTGTGATTAACAACCCTTGTTTCATTCATTGTTCTGGTCATGCTGCAGTGGGATGTTTGTGATGGAATTCTTTTACTTCATGAGAGGCACTATTCAGAACCAATGCCTTTTTCCATTCTTGTTCTCTTAAGAGAATCATTTCCAGTGTACAAGGTGCTCAATGCATCCTTGCCTTTCTTTTGAATCCACAGTATATTTGATTTCCTGTTCTTTCCATGAATGATATTGGGTGGTGGTGGTGGAGAGATTTGTTGAAAGGTGAGTCCTTCTGTTTAATAGGGCCATAACTGACTCTTGTTGAATACTGGGTGAATCCCTCTCCATTTTCAGTCGAGTTTAAATTTATAGGCTGCTTTTCCAATCTTTTCTATTACTTGGTAAGGATCATATTGTTTATGATCCAATTTTTTGGACAGTTGATCAGAATGGATATGGGTTGCCTCTATTAGGACTAAGACCCTTTTTTTGTATTCCAGGCAATCCTTTGCATGTTAGTCATGATACTTTTTCATTTCTTGTGCTGCACACTCAAGTGTATACTTTACCTCAGATTGATTGGTTTCATCTATTCAATGAATTCTTTGACTGGTTCATTTTGTTCTCCTCTTATATAGATTCATTGTTATTGTTGTTTGTTGTTTGTAATTCATTCGGAATGAAGATAGATGTTATGACTACCTCAGGCAGAGGATAGGTGTAGCCTCTAAAGAGGATCTAGGATATCAAGGATGAAGGAGAGTGGGGCTAGCCACTCTATGGGGATGAAGTACTAGGGTTCAGGAGAACAGGGCTTTTCTGCTTGTTCGATCTCAATGATCTATTATCAAAGAGTAGACTTCCTTGATGATCTAATGTCTCGAGGTGAACAAGAAGTTCTTTTAGAACAGCACAGCCTCAAGAGTGCTGTGAAGTCTTAAAGAGCAGAAAGTTCTCTTATGAGGAACTAGGACAAGGGAGCAGAGACCAGGTGTATAGAGGTACATGAAGGGGAGGTCTAGCTTGGAGATATGTATACAGGAGAGACAAGTTTATATAGACTAGGACAGAATCACTGATGAAGCAAATGGAATCATGTAGAATGTGATGGAAATCTGATGATGAGTCAGGGTACCATGGTCAGTGATGAAGAGAAAAGAACGTCCAGATTGGGACTTATACCCATGTGTATGTAAGCAAGAAAAGAAGAACAGGGTTGATTGTAACAATAGACATGTAGTCAAAGAGGTCTTTTGATTATGGTGATGGCTAGTCAATCAGTCCAGTCAGATTGTCAATGTTTGGTATAGATGTGAAGATATTGCTTTATTTTATTCATTCACTCCAAATACCAGTGATTGGACCCCATGTGAGAACTGCATGCAGTTTGAAGTCATTTACTTTTTGTTAACTCACAATCAGATGTCTGTCATGCACATGGATATCCTTTTACACCTCTGAAAAGCCTCTTTGCATGTAGATAATGACTGCCCTCCATTCTGCAACTATTACTATCTCCTCTGAATGATTAACAACACACCTCTTGGTGATGTTAGATGGAATTACTTTGCCATTGAGCACACTGGTGAAGTTTCCACAACATCTTATAAATCCTCCTGAGTGGATGGAGCAGCAATTCAAGGTGTGATACTTGAACACTTGGGCTATCCTCTACCAACTTCTCTACAATCTCACTTTTGCCAAGGAGCTAGATTTGTACCCTTACCATGAATTTCAAACTGGCAATGATATACAACAGTATTTGAATTTTATATCAGGTGATTGGAGCTGGTAGCAAGCTGTGAGTTCACTCTCTATCACATTCTTGTAATGCAGATTATACAAGACATTATCCTTCAAGATCTGAATATCCATGGAAGTGTCTTTGTCTTAATCATTCTGGGTAGTAAAAAGACCACAGTCTCTGTTGGCACTGGAAAAAACAAGTACTATCCCCTATACCTCTCTATTCAATGGGAATGTTTGCAATGCTGTAAGACATGCCCACTGTAATTCTCTCATGCTCATAGGCATTTTGGCCCATTCTAATAGTGTGTATGCAAAATTACCAATTGTTGCCCTTGTTTACATTTCCAAAGTGGCTAGAGAACATTAGTCTGATGCTGCTTTTTACAACTTTTGAAGGTAGCTATTTCATTCATCTCATGCATTTATCCTCAAGTCACTCAAACCAGCAATGAAAAAGCCTAAGATCGTTTGCTATGGAGATAATCACTACTCATGCATCATTTATGGCCACAGATCATGCATTTCCAACTATGAAGAGCAAGTACTTCTGACATGTGTCATATGCAGGTGGTGTCCTCAGTAGGTTCCACAGACTTGTCAATACAAATGACTGATGGTGAGGTTAATAGATGTCATGCACTGTTAAATGACCTTGATTAAGATGAGGACATCTCCAGATGCACACATGAGTATGATGCCACTCTTCTGTGGATAGCAGTGCCTGATGTCCTTTGAGAGGAATATGGAATTGCATGTGATTTTGTTGTGACTTGCCCACATTTACACTGATCACAATCTTGCTGATAGTCCTCTTGTTCATTCCCTCCACCCCTTCAACTCTTGATCTTCACTAACCTGGCTCACCACCTATCATTCATCCTGCAGACTCACTCTCCTTGGATGGTAGTAAATCCAACCCATCAATCTTTCACCAATGATGTTCCTCCTCATGCAGATATACACTTGTTACTGACCCCCAACCTGTTGCATCAACTTATCAAAGGATGCTTCAAAGACCACATGGTTGACTGGATCATCACATACATCAAGCTCAGACACACACCTCAAATAGAGGCCTCATGTGTGCTCAATGAGATCAACCAAAGGTATGTGTATATCATTAATCATAGTGCTTATCTGACCACTATACACGATTGCTGCTATTGCACCTTTCTTAGGTCTTCATAGATTTCCCCAGGGACATGCCTTTAAGCAGTGGATGGGTAAAAACTGCAAAGCATTGATGAGGCTATAGATTCATTGAATATTATACTGATGTCACCTTGGTCAGAATTTAGGTTTACCTGGCTACTATTGAAGGGTTCATGCCCCAAGATATGATCTCCACACTATAAGCACTGCTTGAATTCATCTATCCTAGTTGAAGCCATATTATGACAACTAAACACTTAATCATGATTGAAGAGGCTCTGGGGCATTTTCACCATTATTGCCAGGTCTTTTAGTTGGGGGACATACCCATAGTGACAACCCTATCCCTTCCTCACCAACACACTGCAAAACAATATTCTAAACTTATCTGGCAATTCAGTGCACCCAATGGTCTGTGCTTGTCAATCAAAGAATGCAAGCATATCAAGGCCATTAAGGAACCATGGTGGTGATCAAATCATTTCAATGTGCTGAGAAAAATGCTTCTGACAAACAAGTGCCTTGACAAGCTTGCTACATCTTGGATTGACTTCAAGCATTCCAATATGGCTCAGAGATCTTGTATGAACTTTGGATCCATGCTGAATGTCATGGGTGAGCAATTGCAAAGCGCAACCATGTGAACCACAGGTTCTGACTTTGATTGTTGCAGTGCAAACCTTTCCAGAATTGTCTGGAAAAGACCAACTCAACACTGCACAACCTTCTGCATGTTGCAGAGGTACTATTCAAGGTAACAATGACATCTGTGAGCCCAACACCACATCAGATGGAATGTTGGCCTATGGTCTTCCTCCTGATCACCACCTTAACCACAATGAGAGTGGGCTTGTGATCTACTTACCTTGGCCAACAACATCCACATATAAAATCTGAATGTCATTGTTGGTTGGTTCCCATATAACTAATTAAACCTTGATGACCCTGATCCACATCTTGTCCCAACAACTGAATATTCTCACTTCCAGGGGCAAATATACATGAACAACTCTCCCTCCATAAGGTTCTGTTTGCCAAATGATATCTGTGGGATCCAAGGCATGCAATGGGAGTATATCTGATCAGTAATCAACTAGTGAGGGAAAGAACCACATGTGTCTTCATTGGGATGGGCACTAGAGGACCTGAGGACACAGGCTTACAGAACTGTGACTTCCCCATGTCCTTGCATTACAGTGGAAAAGTCTATTCCTGTGCTGTTTATGGAATGGGTTTTTGAGCTTTGGAATTGGTAACCAGGATCATGATTATGTTATAGAATAATTGGCCATATTTGCTTCTACAAACAAAGACATACATGCCAATAGTATGGCTGAGTGTAAAAAAGTTCACACACCTCTTAGTTTTCAACCACCATCATGGTTAGATCTCTCTCTTATTCAACAAAATTCTATCCTTTCTTCGCTTGATGCTGGCCAATATGGTGAAGCCATTGCCAAGCAAACTGGTATCAGCCCTTTCGCTATATCCAAACTTTGCTCCAAGAGTTGTTCTACCCTTTTCAAAGTTGTGGGAGGCTGTTTTTCAAACTTTCCTCTACCAACATTCACCATGCCCAACACCTTATCACCTCTAGCAAAGCTGAAAATGCTGTTCAAGTGACCAAACTCCTTACCAACATCATCAACCAATCCCTCTCTGCTAGTCCAGTCCATCTTCACTTCAAAAAATCTGGTATGAAGGCTGTGGTCAAGTCCAAATGTTCTATTCTCTTTGCTAGACATTGCAAAACTCACTTGAATTTTTCTCTCAGTGATAGGCTGTTGCAATGAATCCTCAAGTTTGGTGGTGGTTCCTTGATAATGTGGGGTTGTATGACTTGGGAGAGGATGGGACTTGCTACCAAAATTCATGGTAGGATGAATGTGGACCTTTACCTTCAGATTTTGAAGGATGAACTTCAGCAAACACTGAAGTATTATGATCTTAATCCTCCTGACATCATTTTTCAGCATGATAATGACCCCAAGCATACCTGAAAAATGGTTAAGGAGTGGTTAGAGGAATGGAAATTTAGGACCATGATCTGGCCTGCACAGTTTCCTGACCTAAGCCCTATTGAACACCTCTGGGGTTATCTCAAGGCATGCAGAGCATGAAAATCCTTTCAGTGGGATTCATGAATTGTGGGCAAGAGTTAAAGCAGAGTGGGAGGAAATACCAATTGAGGGGTGTCAAAAACTAATTGAGAGCATGTCTAGAAGAATTCAATCAGTGCTCAAAGCAAAAGAAGGTTGTACAAAGTACTAATAATACCCAAATACCTTGTAAATGCAAAAGCTTAAAAACCATTTCCATGACATCACTGTCTTAAAATGGCCATATCTCTGCACCATGTGAATTATATCACATGACTCAGGAACCAATCTCATAGCCAGGAGCATGCACCAGTACTGAGTATCCATGCCCATACTATAGATCTTGACAGGTTATGAGCCCTGCTAGCATCCACTAGCAAACTTGCTGTTGATACACAACTCCATTCTCACTCACGGAACGCTGTCACCACCCTGACACATCCAGGTTCAACTCTAATGTTCTTCAAGTTCAACTCCAGAAATGTCACTATCTGTTTCCTGCTCACAGATTTTGTGAGCTTTCAAATATGAAAGCTGTGCATCACCTTCAAGCTCTGGTATGAGAAAGTCTTTGAAGTAACCCTTGGAACTGACATATGCCCCACCAAAATCCTCCTCCAGCACTTAGCACCAGCTCCACTGGGAAAAAAGGCTCTGCTGCTCTGGGCATCTCCAGAACCATCACCTCTACTGAATATGTCTCAAAATGGATGCAGTGTGATGAAAAGGTATTATTCAGGACCACATCTGTGATGTGCTATTGATCAAAACTGCTTACCATATGATGGCAAAAACACTATTTGATCACCTCATAACACTCTACAAGACCTCCATCATTGACTCTGCCTTTTATTCTTTCTGACACCTCTTCTTCTTCAAGTGGTATAGCAAGTCTGACATCTCTGATCACATTGCCTCCCTTCAAATGCTCAAGTCCCACCTTAGTGCAATGAAGCTCAGCATAAACAATGAAAATGCTGGCCTTCATCCTACTCAACTTGCTCCCAGATCCTCCAGAGTGGGACACTTTTATTTTGTCCATTGTCAACTTCATGGCAGATGATGAATTGACCTTTGATGCCATCAAAACCTGCATCCTCTATGAGGGGACTTGACTCTGGCTCTGGCTTCACTCCACTGACTCCACTCACAGTGCCAAAATGAAGTGAAAGAAGAAGTCAAAAGGAAGGTGGTGTGAATACCATTTAATGGATAGTTATAACACTGTGAAGTATAGATGACAGGAATGATGGCTGGAGAAACTAAAAGAGAAGTACAAAGAAAAGGTGAATTAAGTGGGGGGCACACCAGAGCTCAGAGATCTGGAGCAGACAACTTTAGGTAGTGAACATATAGACCATGCCTTATACAAATTTATTCAACCCTACACCATGTCTGAGAAATAAATGACAGGACCTCCAATCATCATAGACTCTGGAGCCACCTTGCACATGGTTCCATATTGAAGGTGGTTCCATGCCTACTCTGTACTTACTCCTCTTTGAAAATTTAAGTTTGGGGATGCTTTCACATCAGACACCATTGAAATTGAAATGGTGGTCCTCTGAAGCCATGTAAAGGAGAAACATTATGAAAGAACAATCAGTGACATTCTACACATTCCAGAGTTCACACTTTTTCTAATCTCCATATCAAAGTTAGCAAAAGTGGAAATAAATATGGTTTTTCCAGAAAACCCCACCAGCTGCTCCATATGAAAGAAATCTGACACAATTTCCATTGGATTCTACACTGACAGCCTGTACCATGTGGACACAACTCTGAAAATCACTCCAAAACTGAGCCTTGTCACTGTTGACATAAATCTCCTTCACCATCTCCTAGCCCATATTGCAATTCCCTACATACAGAACATGGTTAGACAGGGGCAACTCCAAGGCATTGATGGAACCTTCAGAGCACTGGAGTTTTGTAAATCATGTGCTGCTGGAAAGATAAAAAAACTACCCTTCAAACCTAGGTTCAAACTATGCACTGCAACACCACTAGCAGTCATTCACATCAAATGTCAGAGGACCAATATCTCCATGATCTTGAGAAGGCCATTGATACTGGCTTTTCATTGTTGATGTTACTTCCATTTTCCTTGTATATACTTTTTAAAATGGAAGAGTGATGTCTAAAGCACCTATGAACAATGGAAGTCTGATGTACAGGCCTTCTTTCAAATGGAGATAGGCTTGGAGCATCCCTCTGAACTGCACATCTGTTTTTTTAAGAAGTAGTGGGGACAGTAAATACACAAACACAAGATTTAATGATGCACTCCAAAATGATGAAACACTCTCCAAAACTTCTGCTTCATACACTCCTGAACAAAATGGCCTGGCTGAGTGAATGAATCAAATGCTCTTTCTCCTTGCAAACTCCATGCTGAAAGACTTCAAACTTTCAAAGTCCTTCTGGCCTGGTGCCATGTTCACCACCACATACATCACAGCTCAGAGCCCAACCTCCATGCTTGGAGGTAATGCCCCTTTCTTCAAAATTTTTGACCAGAGTGCTGACTCTTCCATGTTCTAATCCTTCAGATGCCTTGCCTATGACCTCATTTCAAAAGAATGAGGTGAAGGAAAGTTCAGGCTGTATGGATGAAAATGTGTCCCACTCAGATACACCCATGGACAACAGGCCTACAAATTGTTGGAGCTTGAATGGAGAATCATCATCTCCAGTTGACATGTTATGTTCAACGAGTCTGAAATCATCTCAGACTTGAAGGTTGCCTCTTGGAAATGTGCATCTGAGGGTCAGTGGGAGGACCTCACCTCTGCAACCTCTACCCATTTCTGCAAGACAAGCTTTGAACCTGACAAGGACTCTGATGACAAATTGCCCCTGAAAGCAGTGGGAGCACCTCCCATACTGAACATCTCGATCACCAACCTAACAGAGCAACTCAGCCAGCACCATCTACAACCTCTGAAATCACCTCCAACTTTCATTTCAAACTTCTCACAGCATTTAATTTCAACATCACTGCCTGCAAGAATCATTGCCAGAGTTTATAGAAGTAACTGCATAGCCAACCAGCTGACAAAAATTGTGACTACCTATGAACACTAGAAGAACAAACACAACAAAAACAAACATTGGCATGAATGAAGAATGAGATAGAGGGAGCTAAAGTGAAGGATGCCTTATTGGAGCCTGAGACAGAGGCTGACTCCTCTGATGACACTCTAGAGATCTCAGGTACCTTCTATAGCATGAAAGCGGAACTTCATGACCAAACTTTCACCAGAGCAGCCCATGCACCACCTGGAAAAGACCTTCCAAACTCTATTAATGAGACATATATACATCTGGATGCTAATCCACAGAGATCTACCATGGAGGAAGAACTCCTAAGTTTGAATGCAAATCACACATATGAGATGGTGCCAACTCTGATCAGAGTGAAACCTATTACCTCCAAACTGGTGTTCCACATAAAATACAACAAAAACAGAAATGTTGACTGCTACAAAGACAGAATAATTGGATGCAGCTTCACTTAAAAGGAAGGGGATGACTACCAGGAATTATTCTCCCTAGTAGCAAACCTGGGGTCTGTACAGATCATCATCTCCTTCATTGCAAAATGTGGTTTGGAGCTGGGTCACATGGATGTGTCTACTGTATACCTAAATGGAGAGTTGGACAAGGAACTTTACCTCCTATCTTCAGAAGGAGTTCCAATCCAACCAGAGTACTGCTGAAGACTCTGGAGGTCCTTGTAAGGACTAAACAAAGTTGAACAAATGTGGAACAAAACTTTGGACAAAAAGCTCAGAGTTGTCAGATTCACTTGCCTGCATGCTGAAACATGCCTATACATTCTCAAAAAGAATGGACAGGTGTGTTTTCTGGTTGTATACATTGTCGATCTTCTTTTAGTGGCCAGTACTTGAGTGTTCATGAACTCTGTAAAACAGACTCTCTCCTCTGTATTCAAAATGCATGATCTTGGAGAAGCAAAGTTTATTTTAGGACTGGAGATCAGATGAAATCAAAAGCTTCAAATTATTGCCTTGTCCCAATCCCAGTACATTCAAACAATCCTACAATGCTCTGGCATAGCAGACTTCAAACCTGTCATAACTCTGATGGCCCATAATCTCTCTCTCTCCATTAACAATCTGAAGGACAACTCTGTCATTATGAAGATGATCATTGGAGGGGAAGATGGCTTTATATCTGACCATCATATGCTCTCTAATGTATCTCATGCTTGGAACTCATCCAGGTCTAGCATACACAGTGGGGATGCTTGTCAAAATATACCTCTTCCAACCTCTGATCTCCTCTGAGGCTCATCCCCACAACTCTGAGGTTAATGTGCACCAATTCTACCATCTCTGCTCTGAAGCATCTTGGAGTTGGTCTTTTTACTTGGTAAGGTCCTCTTCTCCTTTCGAACCTTATATTTCCTATTTCGGACATCATGTGGAGTTACATCGGAGTTCATATGCTCAATCTCCACCACTATTTTAGTCTGTATTTTCTCATCTTACTCTCTCAGTTGTCCTGCCATTAGTGTGCAACAACTGAAGTGAGTTTCTAGCTACATTCTATGACATTTATCACTTATGTCTGTAGTCTGGGCCTCTCTGCCCCTCTGTAGGTGAATAATAATTATCTTGTCATCAGTGTGTAACAACTAAGTCTGGGCCTCCTGGCCCCCCCTTCATAGTGCACAGATTTTGACAATGCTCAGTTGTTTCAGTGTGGCACCAAAGAAATGTCATTGGAAGGTGGTAAAATGTATGCTCTGATACATTTGAGGGACACCAGACATGGAACTCTGCTATAATGGAAATAAAGTTTCCATGGACTTAGACTTCTATGGATATTCTGATGCAGGCTGGTTACAAAACTCAGATAACTCCTGTTCCATCTCTGAGTATCTCTTTATTAGCAATCAGCAGGATATTTCCTGGTCAAGCAAACAGCAAAGCATGGTTGCATTGTCTACTACAGAATTGGAGTACATTGGACTCAGCAACACTGTGGAACATCTTGCCTGGCAGCACAGCTTTTTTGAGGAGATTGGACATCTGCAACTTTGATTTACAACTCTTCACTGTGATAATCAGCCTGCCATTATTCTTTCATGAGATCTGCACTTCTGTGCACAGACAAAACACATACAATAGAAATGCCACTTCATTTGAAATGACCTGGTTGGAAAAGAAGAAGTGGTAGTTCAATATGTCCTCACTGGAGACATGGTCATGGATATTCTCACAAAGCCACTTGCACAAGAAAAACACTGGGAGTTCATTTGAACCATGGGACTCTGTATGTATGCAAGTGGGAGTGTCAAAGTGTAACTCTGGTACAACTCCAGTACAATGCTGAGAGTGCTACTGCCCTATTTGTGTACATCCTCTGCTCTATTCACTTCAAAGTTGCATTTGTCCATTTTGGGCTTTATCTTGATGCATCATACCATTTGTTTAACACATCATATGACTAACAGGAGGATGCAAGGGTACTCCTGTTCCTGTTGTGCAGAGAAGAGAGAGGTGAGTTGAGGATACTCACCAAGATAGAGTCTAAAGTTCTTGTGACCAAGTTATAGTTGGTCAATATTGATGAGATCAACCCTTGTAAGCTTCTTAGAAGCTTGATCTCAAAGGGAAATTGTTAAGACTGGATCTCCTCTGCTCAAATTCCAGTTGGAGATCAGAGGTCAAGGGAAAGCAAATTGTCAGAGATGGCCAGAGATCTGGAGAATAGTGTCTGGAGGGGTGAAGGCTTGATGCATAACTTGTCTGTCATGTCTCTGCACTGTCGTGGCCTTCTTGATCAGAGACACATTGGAGGATTCAGAGTGGGATTAGAGGAGAGTGTCTAAGATGATTTTCAGGCTAACATATCTACATACAGAGTTGAAGTATATATAGTCAGAGGAAAGTCAGAGGTCAGATAAGTAGGAGCTGAAGCTGTGTTCTGGTCCAGGAACAAACCAGAGCTGTGCTACACAGCAACAGAGAGATCAGAGGAGTGAAGCTAAACTAAATACAGAACAAGGAAAGTATGTAAGGATATCTGAGATGTGTCTGGAGGGAAGGAGGTCTGAAGTTGGTGAGGAGTTACTGGAGGGATCGGCAGAGTTGGTCTGGAGGTCAGAGTTAACTTGATTACACAGGATATGACAAAAATGAATCTTGTTATTAATTACATCATGGCATCTATTGCACTTAAATACATTCAGGAACTTGTATGTACTTATGTGTGATATAACTAGAACAATGTCAATGATGTCAGAATGACATCAGAGGATCTGTCATGGTGCTCCACTTATTTCAAATATGTAGGTGGGGTTGTGTCTGAATCAACCCAATACAGCAGTTGTAGAGCTAGGAATGCTTCAGACTGATAACATCATAGCTGAGTTATAAAGAATGCATCTAGATTGTCATGTAGTTGATCTTAAGTGTAATTAGATTTACACTTTAATTAGGTTTAACTAATGCATCAGTCAAGCCTAATGCTTGTATCAATTCTAGCCACATGGCCTAAGTGTATGACATACAGTAGGTACTAATAGCTATTTATTGGTGCAAGAATAAAGAGATTTGATTAAGAATTGATTACTGTCTTTTTCACTAAGCTTGGCTGCATGGGAAATTATGTCTCAAATTCACTTGTCCACTTCCCTCAAACATTGTGAGCCAACCATTGCATGTAATTCGAAATGAAGACCAGCATTGGGCTCGGAAGATGCTGTAGAATACATTCCATGAGGTCCAGAAGCAAAAATATGAAATTTTGAAATTTATGAATTTCACATGATCAGAACTTCTACTGCCTGAATATTTTGAATTGGTAGGAAATACAGTCAACATATATTGTGTGGAAGTGATAAAAACAATAATAATCAAGATGTGAGAGCATCTCTAAACATTTCTGATTCCAACATTGACAAATCTTTCTTCACATACTGCATAATAAGAAGTGCAATGCTGTGAGGAACATTGAGCATCTCCTGAAGCTCATTCCACAACACGAATTCACCCAACTACTGTGAGAGATGAAGAAAACCTTCCTGTTCAAAAATGGGAGCAAACCAAGAAAAGTTGATCTTGTCTTTCCCCCACTCATCATGATTGTCAAGTGAATTGAGCCAGGTGGCAATGTCAGGTATTCTACTGAATGGTATGTCATCAATTGAGAATTAGGACATCACATCTGTGTGAATTGTTACATTAGAGAAGGTAGGAGATGTGGAACAGCTAGAATCACGTCCACCAAATGAAGATGGACCTGCCACCAGTGGCACATTGGTGGGCTGAGCTGTAGTAGGTAGATGCAAATATCCATTCAGAACTTGTGGATAAACTGCTTGGAGTGGTCCTTCCCATGGAAGAAATGGATATGGAGAAGGGATCAGGCTGAGGGCTTGTGTGTAGGAATATCCCCTGTAGAACTCTGTTAATTCTCTCTTACTGAGGTAACCTGTATGTCCTCAGTAAGTCACTGAGGACATAGTAAACAAGCTACTGTCCGATGTAGGGTATGCTTATGTAAGATACCTAATATGTCTATGTGAAATATTCAACATCCCCCAGGAGGGTTCATCAGTGAAAGTTGATGGTTTGAGTCCAATCTGACAGCTGTTGAGGGTTGAGCAGTATGAGTACATGGTCACACACCTTGAAGATGCAATGTTGGGGGTTTCTTGTCAATCATTACAAGTTCCTTTATCTGAAATAAATACTCTGCAAGTGAAGAGTTTTGATCAATTGATGACATACAATTTCACAAGCCCAGAACAATATTTGACTATGATTCAACATCAAACAATTCTCATTTGGACTGGGGTAGCAATACACAGGTGTGTCTGATCCCTTTGTGTGCATGTTGCGGGTATACCTTTTCTGAAATAGTTCAATGTGCTCCTCAAGAGTGGTTGTACCTTCTTCAGACTAGTTGGTTCCTGATGGTGCTGCCTGTTTGGATCATGAAGCTAAAGCTTTTGTCATCTGGGAATGGAGGAATGTCAGTACATGGTTACAGAGAAAAAAACAGACTTACCATTTGATTATCTTTGCCTGACTTTGAGTTGTGTGCATCACCAGCCACATTGGCTGATTCATTATTGGAGACCTCACCATCTTCAAAATACACCAGGACATTCTTGAGTGGCTGAGGAGATGGTTTTCTGTTTGAGAGATGTGATGGAATGAGCATTGGACACATTCTTGCTATGAACAGTACATGCTCCTGTTTCGACTGAATTGATGTTGCTGGCTTAGAGTTGTTTGCATTGAGCTGATACTGAAGTTGGAGAGTTCTAGGAAAGCACTTCAGTTTCTCTGTAACAATCATGTGAAGCTTGTTGTAAGTGACATGGGATGTAATCTCAAAAGGGGAATTTGTGCCATTTTGTCTATGAACAACACATTGAATGACAAAGTCTAGTAATTGATGGTTAGCATAGATGCACAGTATGATACATTGCAGGATCATAGGCACTCTGTGTACTGGCATGTGCTTGGGTACTAGTTTTATCCTTCTTCAACTTTCCTACATGAGATGGTGGCAGGTTTCTCTGAAGAAATAAACTCAAGTCATCCATGGCATTTGACACTGAGTCAGAATCTGAGCCACTGTTTGTTGTAGGTGAAACCACATCAAGTTCTTAGCCATCAACTTTATCCTCAGCATCATGATCATGGTTGAGTTTGGGATCAGACTCAGATAGTACAGTCCTTTCACCCAGTGACACCCCACTGAGAAACTCCTTTGCACCCTCAACTTCAAAGTTTATAAAAGAGGGTTCAGAAGGTATGCCATAGACTACATCACTGTCATTGAATTCAGGAATAGCATCCAAGGCAAAACCACCTGGTTCTAAGACCTGAGAAACTCCAAGTCATGTAGGTTCCTGCAAGGTTGAATGACAATGCTTCACCTGCAACTGCATGGAAGTTTGCAGAATATCGGCATCAGATCTGGAGTATTTGCATGACATGGCTTTCAGAAAGTGCTGGCTTGTTTCCCTTGAGAAGAAGCTGGAAGGCCAGGAAGATCCATAACTGAATGGTTAGTACCCAACACAGAACAAGTTGAGCTTTCTTGATGAACACACTCATCATGAAGTCCCATCTTGATGCAACTGGTGCAGGCACTAGCACTGTCATTAACATTGCAATGGGACTTTGCAACCTTACACTTCATGCATGCACCAAGTTGGTTTGGCTTCAGACCTAAATAATTTGAATATTTAGTTCCTGGTGAAGGGTCACTAAACCTGTATATCTTCAACAGCAGCCATGGCAACACCTTCAGAAGGTTTTTTGGGCTTCTTTGAGCCAGAAGCCATAGTTGAGTTCAAGCTCAAAAAGAATGCCACATGTCAGCTCAACAACTGGTACTTGCCTGTTCATGAATGTAATGCATGATCAAGTATGATTGCATACAATGCCAAAGCAGAATAAAACAGAAAAATATTCATTGCATGCAAAGATAACAATGGACCAAGAGGATCTACACATAACCACAGTGTCTGCAACACTCAAATGAATCCTGGGGAGTAATGATGTACAGGGCTCTAAGAAGCATTGCATAGATTTCGTCATCTGTAAGCTGTGTCATAGCCATGCATGTATAAGCACCATCACAACGGAGATCATATTTCATCACTGAAAATGCTAGCTCAATCAGGTTGAAATCAGGGAAGTAGGGCAGAAGAAACTTGCAATGCATTCCTCTAGATATCCACGCAGTTTATATAATTTGGATGATGAATTACAGTACAATAACTGAATGTACCTTGATTCAATCATTTCTAGAATGTCAAGATGCTCATGAATTCCACAATTATCCATAACAATAACTGAATTCGGGGCTGAATAAGGCTGCATTTCATCTAGCAGACCACAAATGAACTGCAAGAATGTTTCTGTACAAAATGATCCCTCATTGATTTCGCAGTGGATAATATCATCATGGAGGGTAAGAGCAGGGAGAACAGAGAAGCTGGATAACAATCAAATAAATATGAAAGTAATCTAAGAGTGACACACTGTCACCCATGAATGAAAAAGGTCTTGCATTGTGCTTTGATTCCTTGGATAGACCAGGCGCGACCATGGTATGTCATACGATGATCAACAGAGCTCTCATCCATGAAGACAAGTTGCTGGGGGTCATACTGGCCGATCCTTGCAAGATATTCCAAGCGCTTCTTGGTGGATCACCCAGCAGCAACATGTGTGACCTGAAACATGATAAGAACACAGAAATTCAATGCAGAACAACATATCTCTTTCATAGTAAATCCTGCTTTGTGAAGTGTGTGCTAGATTGTAGCACATGAAACTACATGGCCACATGATGCAGTGAGCATTTCTTGGAGTTCATCCATATAAAGGTCAGATGTCTTGGTGACCATGCCTAACAGGAACTATGGTATCATGAAGTTCAATGCATCAGCAGTCAAATAACACATCATACCTTGATATCAACATCACAGAGATGTTGACTCCTTCATGTTCTTTCAGAACTGGGGTCTCTCTTGGATTTGGTATAGTTCCATGGGTATTTGAAACAATGTGTCTGACTGAACAGTGTAAGAAGCTGTCGCTCCTTAGGTCCATATCCAGTCATTCTACATCTATTTGACTTTCACTAGGTCATTGTCAAGTCATCAAGCATCTGTGTCTATCTGTGTCCATCCGGTTCCGGTCTGCCCTACTTGTATGTATCCATTTCTTTGTATTCATTTCCTTTTGATCCAGTCCGTCTACCAGATAGTTTTCTACTATACTTATAGTGTACTGGACACTATGTACTGGACGCTCAGTATTGTGATCCGGTTACCAGATTCATGTCAGATGGTTCCTTCTTTTCCCTTCTTTATGTTTATTTAGAGTCTCGGGTGTGCCCAGACTATAAAAGTTGTGTTTCACACACAACGCAGGGGATCTAATCAATCAGCTATCACTCACTCGGAGTGGAAGTCTTCAATCCTCATCAATCCAGTCATATCTGGATCTCTTTTCTCTTCTCTTTCTCTCTTGATCCTAGAAGAATCAAGTCCTGTGCTCGTCAGCCATGTCTGAAGCATTAGGAGCTCTTCTAGATTGACTACCAA
>JBBPTO010000936.1:0-20482 GCA_038094155.1 Pulveroboletus cf. aberrans | reverse complement strand
ATCATGCCCCACTCCACTGCAATCCTCTCCCAAGGTTCCCATACTCCCCTAGCTTGTCTTGAATAGTTGTTGAGCTTTTGTTTCAGTATTTGCCAGACATGTTCAATAGGGCTAATGTCTGGAGATTGTGGGGGTTAATCCAGAAGCCTGATTCCATGAGATTCAAGCCATTCCTGAGCTCTTTTAGAGAAGTGCTTGAGGTCATTATCCTGTCGAAAGATATGTCTTCCTCAGAAATACCAGAGTTTTCCATGCTATAAAGCAGATTACTCTTCAAAATGAAGACATAATGCTCAGCATTCATCTTGCTCTCTATCCCTGCCAAGATGTCAATACCATTCCAGCCCATACATTCCAAAACCATCAAGGAATCTCCTTTAAACTGTACCATACCCCATACCTTCCTGTCCTGTAAAGGCTTACCTGCCATTTTTCATACATACTTTCTTTCATCTGATCCAATCCTGTTTCATATGATCAAATAACCCTAGTCTATTCCTCTACAGTCCAGTTCTGATACTTAAGAGCAAAGGCTAGCCTCTGTTTTCTATATTTGACAGATAGGAAAAGCTTTTCCTTCTTGTTCACAGCCTTTAAGAAAGCAAACTTGAGGACATTGTGAACAGTTTGGGATGAGATAGTAGAGTGGAGGGCAGAATTGATGAGATGGGTTGCTTGAATAGCATTTTTCACTTTCCCAGTGGTAATACTAGAAATAATCCTTCTCTTATCAGTAGAGAAAACCTTGGAAAACACCCTAGCTTGATGTTTTCCTTCTCTGGAAGGTATTATTTGATGACTCTGGCCACAGTAAACTTTCCCAACCCAGTTTGAGAGGAGATCTGATGAATGGAGAGACCAGATTCAGCAAGGGAGAGAATATTAGCTTTAATAGAGGTAGAAATGGACTTCATGATGATATTGATTAACTGAGTAGGATGAGTATTATCTATACACCCTAGAATTACATAATTTACATAATCATTCAGGGTCAAGGGATAGCATCCATCAGAAGCTGTCATATTCTTATGTTATTTACCAGATAATGAATTACAGCATGATGCTCAAATAAGTGTCCCAATAATATGTCATTTTAAAATAACTGTAACTCAGTGGCATGACAACCAAATTACATAATGCAAGCGGGGTTGGGAAGCCCAGAGCAAGTACTATCTTTGCACCTGCATATATTTGCCTTGTTTGGTTTTCTTCACTGGGAATTAACCAATCTCTTTAAAATGCACCAACATTGGGACACTTTTTTGAACCACTGTATATTCATACCAAAGACATAGCTATTTGCCAGATATGGTAATGCCCCTATGATTGACCCTCCTGGTACTATCCTCATAATAAAGACATCAATGATAATAATGTGGTAATCACAGTGCCATCAACCTTCCCTCTCACCTTCAAACACAATTCCTCATTTTTCTCATGAACTCCTCATACTCTCATAATCTCACATCATACTAATAACCCTCTCATCTTCACATCTGTATGCCCTCATACACTCACCCCCTTGTCTGCATATCAACTTCAGTTCATACCCATGTGCTCTCACACCTCCTTATCCTCACAGTCTCACATCATGCCCTTAACCCTCTTACCTTCATACCTGTATTCCCTTCTTGTCTGCACACCCTTGACCGTCAGCCTCACCCTCTCAAATTTACACCTTCATGGCCTTGCAGCCTTGTCCTCTTATTCTTACAATACCATACTATTGCAACAATGATGATGACAATATGACAAGCATTGCAGCATAATTGTTGCATTGACATCATCATTGTGTGGTGATTCTCACACAATGATAGCTTTGATGGCATGTGAATTGACACATCATGTGTAAAGACAAGGGTATCATCACTATTTATACCTGGGATTAAATCTTCACCTGTCATGATGGCTATAGATTCAGTGTAGGTATAAGTACAGATGTTGATCCAAATACCCTGGAGTATACCTGTATATGTAGTTCTCTAGCTCACCTTGTAGAGAGAACATATGAATAGGCATGCAACATGTGAGTTAATAATTCAGAGGGTTTGCTTAGTTTAGGTAGGGGATGTACATGCAGGACTGTAGAGATTAGTGTAATGTACATCAGATCCTGCTCAGCTCAGGGAGGATACATAACAGACCTGAAAAGTGCAGGCCAATATATCAGAAGGTCTGCTCAGCTTGTGCGAATAATTTACATACTAGTCTGTGTCTATGGAGGTTGGGTCAATATATGTCAGAGACCACTTGGCTCATGGAGACAGTGTATAAATAGAGCTCAGCATGGGCATGTAGATTATGAATATGGGATGCAGTGGATATGGGAATGGGAATGACAGATGTAAATGTGGGTATCTCATGTCACAAGCAGAGTCAGATAAGTATCTACATATAACTGGTTGTTGACTAGCATTTGGGCTAAAGACTCAAATGGGGGAACTAATGCTCACTTCATGCCTTCAGCACTTTGAATGTATTTGATTGTGAGCTCCTTCAGTAGCTGAAGGTAAACACAGTACCTTTAGCACTTCACTTGTATCCAGTGACAATGTTGAGCTAAAGACTCACTGACCTAGAGGTACTTCCATTGAGCCATTAATAATTCTATTTCACAGCAATTGCCTCTTTCATAGTAATGACTGTTTTATCACACCTTATTTATCTCAATTACCTCCCTATTCCATAGTAGATGTCCTCTATTAATAAACCCAGATTCATCATATTTATCATGTTAAAAGTGATGTAAAAATGCATATATCAATATATCAACATTTTTATTATAGTGAAAACTGATGACAAATACACTTATCATACAATATGCTAATGACATTGTTGGCAAACAAAATACCTGACAGGACAATACAAATGGAGGGGGAGTGGCCAAGAAAATGAGATCTGACTTGGAGGCAAGTGACACACATAAGACACTTATAATATGTGTTGAATTCTTGGAGTTACCTGCATCCATATCTGCTAACTTTTTGATTAGCCAATAAAACACAAGAAGTATATGCATTCCATTAATTCACAGAAATGATTGTTTTCTGATTCTTGCCTGATAATGATTCAGAGAAACTTCTGACAAACATTAAGGAGTATAAATATCATAGAACTTACAGAAAATGAAGTTAGATATTACATCAATTCTGCCATATATTTTCTGAAAGTTTTGTGAAAAAGGTTATGGATTAGATGCAGGTGGTAAACAGTAGGTTAATTATGCAAGCTTAGGGCATATTTTGAGCTAAGTTGGAAGTAAGTTACATTTCAAAGATGATATAAATGAAATTCCACATGACTCTAAGCCAGGAGTCCAGTTTTCCTCCATTTTTCTTCACTCCCATCCAAGTCCTGCAACCCATAGTTAGTTTTCTAGCCCTACCAAACAGGGAGATCTCAGACTCTTGTTTTCTAGTACTTAGTGGACACTCAATAAGCCTTACATTTAGTCCTCTTTCTTTTCTTTCCTCTCTTTGCAATCTGGGTTGAGACTACACTTGCATCCTATTATTTTGCTTATGACTTCACTTCAAGGTCCTTAGCTATTTTACACTATCATTAGATCTTCAATCTGTGTTATCCAATCCTCCTGATTCTCTGAAATGATCTGCAATATTTATTTGTGATTCATGTTTGGTTAGATCCAAGATTTCAAGTGTCTCTGGTTCCTGAGTTGGGAAGTAGATGCTCTTCAACTTCTGTGACAGATTGTTCAGCTTAGGCCTTGCCTTCTCTGAGCCTTTCTTCTTCTTTTCCACTTTAGTTCTCAATCTTTTCTCATCTCCCATTCCTTTTTTTTGAAGTTGTTTATATTTCAATTGAGTCATGAAATCAGATGTTTTTGTAAAGCAATACCATTTTGGCATTGGTCTCAATGATATTGCTTTAAAGTTTATATACAGTGGCTTAAAAATGTTGGTGCATTTTGGAGATTGATTGATTACAAGAGATGACCAACAAACAAGGCCAAACACTTGCAGAATGGAAGATGAAACCTACTCTGGGAATTCTAACCCCGCTTTGATCATGTGATTTGGTTGTCACACCACTGAGATATAGCTGTTTTAAAATGATATGTCATTGGAACACTTATTTGAGCATCATGTTGTCATTTATTATTTTGTAAATGGCACAATAATTTGACAGGTTCTGATACATACTATGCATGAGTCCTGGATACCTATGTAAATTACATAATCCTGAGATATATAAATGGGATTTATCCCACTCAGCTAATCCAACATTATCATGAAACCCATTTCTGCCTCTATAAAAGCCAATATCCTCTCTTTCTCTGAATCTAGCCTCTCTATCCATCAGATTTCCTTCCAAACTGGTCTGAGAAAGTCCACTGTGGGCAGAGCCATTCATGAATGCCTTCCAGGGAAAGAAAACATCAAACTAGGATGTTCTTCCAAGCTTTCTTTTACTAATAAAAGGATAATTGTTTCTAGCATGATTACTGAAAAGGCTGAAAAGGCTGTTCAAGCTGTCTGTATTATCAATTCTGCCCTTTCTCTCCTGTCTGTTCTCAAACTATTCACAATGTGTTCAAGTCTGGTTCTCTAAAGGCTGTAGTCAAGAAGAAAAAGCCTTTCTTATGTGTCAAAAATAGAAAACAGAGGCTATCCTTTGCTTTGAAGTATCAAAGCTGGACTGTGGAGGATTGGAGTGGAGTCATTTGGTCAGATGAGACCAAGGTTCATAGGATTGGGTCAGATGAAAGAAGGTATGTGTGGGAAGTGGCAGGAGAGTCTTTGCAGAACAGAGAGGTTCAAGAGACAGTAAAGTTTGAAGGAGGTTCTTTGATAGTTTGAAAATGTATAGGTTGGAATGGTGTTGGGACTCTGCCAGAGGTGGAGGGTAAGATGATTGCTGAGCAGTATGTCTCCATTTGGAGGATAATCTGCTTTCAAGCATGAAAACCTCTGGGATTTCTAAGGAGAACACTATCTTTCACCAGGATAATGACCCCAAACACTCCTTCAAAAGAGTTTAGAATTGGCTTGACTCTCATGGAATCAAACTTCTGGACTGGCCAGCATAATCTCCAGACCTTATTTCTATTGAGCATCTCTGGCAAATCCTAAAAAAGAAGCTTGATAGCTATTCAAGCACATTAAGAATAATATAGAAACTTTGGGAGAGACTTTTAGTGGAGTGAGGGGTAATTGAGGTTAAGGAGTGTCAAATATTGATAGAAAGCATGCCTAGAAGGTTAGAGGTAGTGATAAGGGTCAAAGAAGGACACAATAAATCCTAATAGTGTAGGATTGATATGATGCTCAAATAAGTGTCCCAATGCCATATCATTTTAAAATAGCTATATCTTAGTGGCATGACCACCAAATCACATAATGCAAGTGGGGTTAGAATTCCCAGAGTAAGTATCATCTTCCATTCTGCAAGTGTTTGGCCTTGTTTGTTGGCGATCTCTGGCAATTAATCAAAGTGCACAAGTATTGGGACACTTTTTTGAGCCACTGTAATAGGTCTCCACAAAGAAATGTGAGTTTGACAATGTATCATCAGAAAGTATTTCAGGCTGAATCAGGACATTTTAAACTGAACAAGTGACATATGGAATTGAGAAAAGTAAATGGATAGTTTGAGAATGCTTCTAAAGGGCTCATCGAAGTTTAAAGAAAGAAAAAAAAAACATAGACATGAAGGAAAAGGTCAAAAAGGAGAAACATCTGTGCAAATGGGAGAATTGTCATTAAACCATTCTGAGATGCCTATGTTTTTCTTCCCCAATGATTGCAGCTCTTCTTCACTATAATCTTCTATGATCTCTTCCAAGATGCTTTTTCAAGGCTGCATCTTTAAAATCTTGATATATCTGCTAATGTTCTTCATTAGTACCATAGATTAGATACCCTTGGAGAGATAGAAGAGGTCTGGAAGAAGAAAGAGATCACCAATGAAAGTGAAGTTGATGGTCCATGATTACCAGCATCATTTCCTGCATTGAAAATTTCTTATCTTCTCCTGTGATTCTCCAGTCATCATTCTCTACCTCTATGTTAGAATGAAGAGATTGCAGGAGGTGTGCATTTTAACTGGGATTGTAATGGTTGCATTTAATGGCCTCAAATACAAATTAGTGATGTAGGAGACTGGTATCCCCTACTGTGTAAATTCCCCTTCTTCTGATCCTCTTGTCATTCCCATAGTGCAGGTACTGTTCCCAAGCAAGTCGAAAGCCAACCTGAGCATTGTTTGTCCAACCCATCCTGTCTGTCCAACCCAAGTTCCCCGGATCCGAGTTGGTAAGTCAGATTTCTTTCTTATGTACCAGTTTCTGTCTCGAGTGACCACGGATTCACCCCAGTCCACCATACTTAGCAATTTTCCTTCATTTGTACCATATACTGTCACCATTATCAGTCATGCCATGCTGTTACCATACATTACTTACTTTACCAACCCAATATGTACAAAGTCTTGGGTTTTCCCAGACTATAAACTTTGTATCTCAAACTTCAGTCCATATCGAATCTTACTACTTCTCAATCACAAGTCTCTTTTTCTAAGTATTTAAACCATTGATTCTACCACAACCCGAACCTGAAAAGTCAGACTCTCAGCCCTATCAAACAGGGAGGTCCGGACTCATATTTTCCAGCTTTACAGTGCATTTTTATTGGTCTATTGCCTTCTCCTAGTCCCTTGGGTTCCTTTTGGGTCGAGTAAACCCACTTGCAACCCATATTTACACCATTAGAAAACCCATTCCAGGCTTTCTAGCAACTTTACAGCAAGCTCAAATTTGACAAGTATCATAAGACTGAACCAGGAATACCCAACCTGCTCCTTTATAAATATCTGCCAGAGGTTTCTCATTGTATGCCCATATATTGATTCCATCATGGCCCTCTAACATTCACCTGGTTTCAATCCATTGGAGTTTGATCAAATAGACAAGTCTCCAAGTCAGAAAGTTGACATTCTCTAGGTGAATGTAGGAAGCAGAGAAAGCTCAACTGGGGCCAGAGATACTTGAAATCAAATTTGACCCTGTGAATTGGTCCAGTAATACTGCTAAAGGAAAAAAAGTTGGTCTGAATCCATTCTTCTCCCACTTCTAAGATGTTTTCTTCTTTGACCTCAATCACTTGCCATTGCCTCAGATACATTAGATGTTGGAACTCCTTGTGATGCATGATTTCTTGACCTGAATGGCCTGAAAATGAGTATGAATGAAGATCCACAGAAATCCCATCATCTGTGAGTTGAAGACATGAAAGAACTGGTGTTGCTTCCAGGTGGAAGGTTAGAAAGCCTGGGAAAAGATGGTGGAAGTGGAAAAGAATGGGAAGATGATGAATATAGGAGGAAGTTCAGCATGGCAACCTGATATAAGATATTGCTGATTGAGGTGGGTGAAAGGTGGTTTAGGACAATGAAGAAGGGTAAGCCTTGGTAGGCTAATAAAGTGTCCTGAGAACCTCTTCTTTGAAATTTTTGATTATCATTCCCAGTGCAGACATAATCTTTTCCTCAAAAAAAGCAGTGATTGCACCAAATGCAAGGCACCTTCTTTGATGCTGCTGAATGTACCTCTGTGACATCACTGGTCTCAACCACTTGATAAAATGGTTCAGTGATATAAAAGTCCAGAGGATCTTCTGTCAATCTTCTGACAACCATAATCTTTTCATTGAAGTCACAGTGGTAAACTTGTCCTCTTTCCAAAAGGATAGTACACCAGGTACAAGAATCAAATAATAAAACACCAGGAAATATCAAGTCCAATTTGTAGACAGCCTTTTCCAGAATGGGAATTAATCTGCAAGTATTAATGAAAGCATATTTTCAAGCAACCAGTTCTCAGTTGATAAGCCTTATCTGAAGCTGCTCTGAGAAGTTTCCTAAACTAAGGAAATTTTCTTATGTAATTAGATCTATCAAAAAGGTCTTCTTCAGAGGCAAGTGTCAGAGCAGGAGTAGCAGGAATGGATGATTGTTGTAATGGAGGTGACTCAAGTCTTGGAGGACTGTAAAACAACAGTTCTACTTGTTGTTGTGAGGTCTGTGCTTGTTCTGCTAAGATGTTTTGTATGGCCTGAACAAGAATAGGTATGGAGATTATAGGAGAATGGTGGAAGTTATGTGATTGATTGAAACCAGAGTAATGAAATCTCAGAGGGTTTGAACCACTGAATGTTAGTGGATATTCAAAAGGAGTTTTTAAATTTTCTGGTTGACTAATTAAAGCTTCAAAAGGTTCAGAACCAGGATTTAAAGATCCATGACTAGATGAAAGGTCAGTCCCCTCACTAATAGATTCTAGTCTTATTCTGTGAAAGCACATTTGAAAATTGTAACCTCACCTTAGATCAGTGATCATCATCTGTGGAGTCAATTAAGAGGCAGTTATGTCTTTCCATTGAAATTCATGAATCCTGTCAGTTATCCTGTAGGCTTGTCTCAAAGTGATGTCAAAGCATGCAATGAGGATGAAAGAAGCATCAAGAAACTCAAAAACAAGAACTCTGTCTTTCCACAAGGCAGAAGCAGGAGACATGATGAAATATTCAAAAGATAAAATCCTGCTTGCCCACTATATCTGGGTGAAGCTTATAATCTAACAGAAGGGTACAAGGACACTCCTATTTCACAGGGCAGAAAAGAGAGAGGTGAGTCAAGAATACTCACTAAAACAGAGACTAAAGTTCTTGTGACCAAGTTTTGTTGACTCAAGATTTAATGATATTGACCCTTGCGAGCTTCTTAAAAGCTTGATCTCAAGATGAAAAGTAAATCTCATTATTATTACATTACAGCATCTATTGTCTTTAAATACATTCAGGAAGCTATATGTATCTGTGCATGATGTAGCTAGAATAAGGTCAATAATGTCATTATGACATCAGAGGATTTGTCATGCTACTTGTCAAGATCTGTGCACTATGAGAGGTAGAGATACCCAGACTCAGCTGTTACACAGTGATGTGACAGAACACCTGTATATTTACCTATGGAGGGGCAGGGATGCCCAGACTACAGACATAAGTAATAAAGGTGGTAGAATATAGCTATAAACTCACCTCAGTTGTTGCACACTAATGGCAGCACAACTGAGAGAGTAGGATGAGAAGGAACAGACTAAAGTAGTGATGGAGATTGAGCATATGAACTCTGATGTAACTCTGACATGATGTTCAAAATAGGAAATATAAGGTTCAAAAGGAGAAGAGAACCTTACCAAGTGAAAAGACCAACTCTGAGATGCTCCAATTCCCTTAGGTACTCCAACCACCACCCCCATGCACTGGCATGCTTCACCTTTGATCTCCCAGATACCAGAAGGTAATTGCCCCCCCTTTCCACATCAGCAAATCAGCCTTTTTAAGCACAGAGTTTCCAGGATTTCATTTCCTCCAAGGACCTGCACAGACTGTACAGATGGTATCTCCCTGTGCAGGGCTTGTGGCTATGGTCTCAGATAACTCAACAACTGGTACTACCCTAAAAAGTATAGGTATGTCTACCCTTGAATTCCTAATGCCAGGACTTATTTCTTTTTTTTTGCTATATGTCATGCAACACTGGAGCAGTCACATTCATCATGCAGCCACCTTGCACTCACCAACCTCTCCACCACATCCCTGCTGCACATTATCCATGCCCTGCTCCCATGCCCATTTTCTACACATCACCTATGGCATCCCACATTGCCCTCTCATGCAACCCTACCCTCTTGTTTGCATCTGTTGCCCTTACCCTTGCCATCACCTGTCCACCTCTGTCCCACCCTGCTTTCAGCCACTTGCCACCTATGTTGTCCCCCTCATGCAGCCCCTCACCCTCACATGCCCCATCATCACCCTTTCCTCACTGCCCACATTTCCTGTGCTGCCCTCTCATGCAGTCCCTCACTGCCATCTTTCCCCACCATCACCCTCTCCTTGCCACCTGTGTCTACCACATTGACCCCTCATGCACCCCTTTACTTTTATCAGTGCATGCCCACACCACCATCCTCTATGTTGCCCCCTTACCACCTTCTTGATTGCCCTCACTTCACTGCCATCTTGCCCTGCCACCACTCTCACCTCACCATCCATGTCTTTCCACGCAGCCCCCTGTTGCTCCCTCTCACACAGCCATCACACCCACACATGCCCTGCTGCCATTCCTCCCCTGCTTCCACTGCCTCCCTCTCATTCATTGCTCCCTCACACAGCCCCTCAACCCCAGGTGAGTAGTCAGTCCACCATTATCACCTGCTTACAGCAGCACCACCACACAGCTGTTGAAACTTGATATTCACTTTCTGCTCTTTTATTACATAATCAAGATTCTAGATCATGATCACATGGTCATCAGTCATTTCCACTTTTATATTGTTTCATCATTCACTATAGAAACAAAATACTGATGCCATTGGCTAGTATCTATATCCTACTGATAATTTCAGTTCTCCAGTCATGTTTCATGACTCATACCTATTTATATATGATAGAGATCTATACAGACAAACAGTCCTGTAAAGTATTTAGGGAGAGCTCTCTGAAGGTCGCTCTCCAGTTAGAATCTTATTCAACTCAGACAGTCAAGTCAAGTCCTCTTCTCTGTCTTACTCAAAGACCCTCTACCTTGCAATACTCCATTTACCCTTGGTTAGTTCTTCCACCAAGGTCCATAACCTTTCTTCTCCCTATCAGTCCCTTGACTGGTAGGACCATCTTCTACCTCAGAGGATAAGACAAAGGGATATTTGCATCTCTTTAACAGCATGGTGGCAATGCCACAATGCCCACATCACAATGACACAATGATGGCTAATGCAGCAACAGCACAGCCACAGTGATGACAGCTGATGGGATCACAATCACAAGAAGGGATGGGCATGACAAGACTGTGACCACAACCATGACCACAGCAGAATGCCACAACTGCATGGTGACAACAATGGTGTGGCATGGAGGTTGTGACTGCAACCCCAACATGCCATTGATGACAACAGTGACCAAATGACAACCAGTGACCATGAGGCTCAACCATGAATGAGTACAATGAGGCTGTCATGGCCAACATGACACTAGGACAGTAGCAGGATGGGGAGCACAGTGACACTACAGCTGTGATGGTCATGACATGACCATGATGATGGTGACATGACCACAGCACAATGACAGTGGTGGCATGTCATGATGGTATGGCTGGTGATGATCACAATGTGGAGGTTGCAATGGCAGTGGTGGCAGCATGCCATGACAGCATCCATGGCATGCCCACAACAATGACAATGACAATGACAACAGGATGGCCACCCATCATGAGGACATGATGGCAACTTGATGACTACAACTACACTGTACACCCCAACTGTATATTAGTTAGTAAAAAATACAACTTTTTTTTGGATGTAATGAAAAGGAAAACTGTATATAAGCCTGAGCTTGGATAGAAAAATACAGTACTGTGTAGTACTGTAGAGCTCCTCATTACTAGGTACCTTGCTGTCATGCCTGTGACACTGTAAAAATCTGTGTGGCTCTGTACAGACTAGTGCTGGTTTGCTGATGCATCTCTGCAGTCATTGCAAACAATCACTTCTCGTAGACGATCCACATAAAATCATCCACCAGAGACTGCAGCCATTACACATTCCTGCCCATACAATAGCAGGCTGCACAGAACTTCCAGCTACATCTATATCAACTCCCGTAGTTTCCATTGACAGCGGCAACATGGGCCTCCTGCTACCTCCTCCGTCTTTCACGTCATCAATGTCTTTCGCAAGGGCATACCCCCCCCCCCCAACTGGATTTTTGGGGGAAATGACGGTCCGCAAAGCACCTTGAGAGCCTGCAGTGTCGTCAGATATCATGTTTCGTTGCGACATTAAGGACATCTGCCGCACACTTTCCGTCTTGAATTGTTTGCTGCTGCTGAAATCGGGGCGGGAAGATGGGCAGGGAGTGTTCGAATGCATGGCTGTTTTCTGACATGTTGATGATCAGATATCCGTCTAGCAGCCCCTCAGCAGGCCTGTCCGGCTGCAGCAAAATGAATTGCGTTTTCTACTATCCGCCTCGCCCCTAAAGTCCTGTAGTGTATTTGTGCTCTCGCCTCGCGGCGCTCTTTGTTACCACTCCAAAATCAGCTAGGGCTTGCCATGGAAGCTTGCTGGACCACCACTGAAAGTTGGAGTCAAATGTCACTGAACGTACAACATAAACGGCTCAGTAATCTCGAGGTCTGCTATCGTACAACAACCGAGCTAATACGAGGATCAACCAAACAAGTGATGAACAACCGCGCAAAGGAAGGCATAGGTATGACTACAGTTCTGTTACATGACATCGAAACACTGATTTTGTCTTTTCTGATTTTCCGCTTTTTTTGGCGCTTTCTGACGGTTAAATAATAAATATAGTTCACAGGGAATAAGACAAGTTGACGTTGAAGTTCGGATGAGAGGTTCATTCGCGTTTTCCGGCGAACGACACTTGTCCAAAGGTGAACTGCAGAGCACCCGGGTAACACCAGGTGTTGCGCCCAGCACCCTGGAAGGA
This sequence comes from Pulveroboletus cf. aberrans, assembly GCA_038094155.1. Taxonomy (NCBI): domain Eukaryota; kingdom Fungi; phylum Basidiomycota; class Agaricomycetes; order Boletales; family Boletaceae; genus Pulveroboletus; species Pulveroboletus cf. aberrans. Next base: position 7,949 of record JBBPTO010000936.1, on the reverse strand, counting down.
AGGAAGCAGGGACGGGTTGGGCTGCTCGCCGATGTAAGGGTAGTGCTTCGTGACATAGAACGGCCATTTATCGCTCCCCTCTGGAGGCGGCGCGGCTAGGTGCATAGTGGGGCTGCACCAAACTCATACGATTAGCCATGCGCACGGTGCAGTCGGGGGCGAATGACTTACGCCGTGGGTGTTTCGGTCATGGCGAGTCTCCAGTGAACGCTGGGTGGCTGGACATCTGGTTTACCACCATCACACCACGAGACAGTCAAGGTGAGCTTGGCGGAATAACCAGGACGTACGCCGGTGAAGTGGCAGCCGGAGAACTGGGTTGAAACATCAGCTACTATACACAAACCACAAGATGGTGATGATCACGTACTGCGGGAGATTTAGTACTAATGGGTTGGCTCTGGCGAACGAGTCAGCATGAATGCAAAAAGAATGAAATAAATGGCCTAACTGGGATGCACTCTCCATTAGGGAAGATTGAATCGTTCTCACATACCAACTTCCCTGAAGAAAAGAAAAGTTGTGTCGAGTTCAGCCAACACAATGCCATGGTGACAACATACATGTGCACCCAGGCGGGATGACCGGATTATCGCACTCGATGATTATGGTCCAGAAGGAGCAGAAGAATGAACCTTCGGGGATGTCGAGATTGATCGAGCAAGGCCACTCCCAACATTTCTTCTCGCTCCTTGCATGCGGCCCGTAGGGTTTCCAGTTGATGTTTCTCCAATTCATGTGTGGGTTTGACAAACAGAAGTGATGAAAATCGACCACTGAAAGAGTCTTGAGTGAACACTGGAATGGTGCAAGCATGAGTATGTGAAAGTACGAACAAGTAACAATTTGGCTCCAATAATCGCTTGGCCAGCCAGGCCACACCGGGCTGCATTTGCGCTTCTGACGGTACTCCACAATGATGCAATAGTGCTTATTGGCATCACGGGCAGGATGCTTGATCACAAACGGCTTCTCAAACACGTAGAAGCCATCACCATTCAAGTTTGCATCAGAGAGGCTCTGTTCATTAATCAGCCCGCCATCCCCAAAGACCTCAGCTTTGATGGCTCTCTCCAAGTACTGTGATGGGTGGTTGACCACGTTCGCTGAATGGAGGAACATCCTGGCCTGGACATCAATGTCTCCAATAGTACTGTGTCCTCGCACAAAAATGAAATTGTCAGCATTTCCGACAAGTTCGATCTTCTTGCCACTCGCATAGTCCCTTTGCGGGTTCCGAAGAATATCCATAATTCTCCCAAAATTTGGATTTGTACCGACCGGTTGAATATCTGTCACGCTTCCGTTATTACCATCATGCGTGTAAGAATTGACGAAACGCACCAGGAGCAAACCCGATCGGCCCACGGTGTGGGAAGTGATTCCCATCAGTCAGTCGAGCTCTTGTCCACCAGCCCGTGGCTACTGGCAGCGTGTCACGAATAGGCATGCAGCCTTTCATTGGAATCCCTTTCCTTGGTACAGAATCTCCTTCAACCTTGCCGGGGAGGTCCTGGGATCCCCTCAGCCGCGCAGCGGCGGGACTAGCAAATCGAAGATTGCGCGTAGAGTGTGGTTCGAAAATGATGTTCAGGGAACCCAACAACGGACCCGAACCCGTTGCCGTGGTGTCTGCCCTGAACGCTTGGAGAGAGAGGCTAGAGTATGGCTCGAAGAATGCGCTCTCTGCGGGAGCATATATATTGAGCATCAACATTCCGTGGTAAGATGGGTCGAGTAGAACCGTGTGTTCGCCGAAGGATGACAACCGGGTGCGTGGTATAGCTATTTTTCCGCAGTCGTCAACCAGGGAGACCTCCGCTTCATCGGGGATTTTATGCAACTATGCAAATTCAAACGAGTTAGGATCACCGCGTGAATGCTCGCACTATGAGCGAATAGTACTACGATACTCACATCGAAACGGAGGCTAACCGACACAGGTGACGCACCAAAGATGCGGAGTCGAGTGTTGGCGGAAACGTGCTTCAATGTAGGATCCGCGACAATCACCTGATATATCGTTAGCTTGCCTCCATGTCCGTAAGGAGATGTAAACCTTACATTGTAGAAAGTATATGAATCATTCTTGGACAAGAATGAGACGAAGTCATCTACGCCGAATTTCTTAAGATCGGATGGAAACGGTGGCTCTTCTTCACCGTCCCGGTGTTTGAAGACATTGGCAACCAAAGCGTATGCATTTCCCGTGATATGGGGGAGCCGAAAGTGGAAATGGCCCTCGCTAACGCCTATGATCCCTCGAATGGGTAAACAATCTATACAAGATAATTCATATACCTACGTGGACCAGCAACCGCATTGTCTTCTCCCCGAAGGATCACTGGGCCAGACGGGACAGGCTTGACGTCGTGCCACACCTGCGGCCACAGGATCAGTTCACCAGGGAATACCCTCAAGGTCGCGACGTGGGGCCCGCCGGTGCCGTGCCCCCGAATGTAGACGTTGTTGTCATCGCCACCGACGATAGGCATGCCAGTGAAACCGCGCCAAGATGAGTGATGAACGAGTGTCGTGTGGTCAGCTTCTTGGCCATACAAGGGTACGATGTCTGGAGACTAGTGTATAGCACATCAGTTTCATTACCCATTAAAGTCAGGGTTGGTCGCGACATACGAAGGCAAGCGCTTTGGAGTACTTCTCAGGGTTCTTCAGGGCATCGTCATCTGGGTCTGCGAATCGACTGAGCACAACGGGAACAGGATAGTCTGAGGACAGCCGAAAACGAACAGTTTCTCAAGACGAATTTGTCCATTGCGACAATAGTTCGAGGTATCTGTGAGATCGCAAGATGAGAGAGTAAATGTTTTTCTGAAGAGATGGGCAGAACACGTCTACCTTTATACCTTTCAGTCACCCCATGAGACAGAACTGGTGTTGCAATCCGCAAACATGCGGAGTCTGGACCATTGGCACAAAGATTGGTGTCGTCAACTTACTGTTATTGAAACACGAATCCTGTACGCGTCATTCATGACAGAGTGACCAGAAAGATGGGCGGGTCCAATCGAACATGTTTATTGCAATGGCTGAGTCCTTTGGTTTCCAGCCGCAATCGCGCAGGCGCCCGGCTAACTCCATGGGTGAATTGATTGATGTAAATCTAGCCACAGTTTCTTTCGTAAAATGGGGAGATTGGGTCAGAACCCGGTAACATTTTAGTCGTGCATTGGGTCGAGATCAGGCACTCCTACAGTCTCTCTAAACGGCAAGGCTCCGGCGTCTGAACAACAGACGCGGAAACGGGCGCTCGGGATATGGATAAACAGCCGAGTCGCTAGAAGACCTGTTGTTAATAGAAAACGAAGAGATCACTCAAATAGTGCGTGAGCCACCTTCGAGTCAAGTCATCCCGTGATGACCAATACTTCTATGGGCTAGTCCTCACAACATGATGTTTCTCATCATCGTACCTGCGCTGTAATTAATGACACTGCACTGACGGTCTGGACTCTAAGAAAAAGGTTACAGTAGCCAAAGATACGACATTCGCTGGCATTCAGTGCTTTGACTTGCCTTTCGGGCTCGCACGCTCTAAGATAGCTGTCCGAGCATACACCGGAAACCCAATTGCGTGGAGGTCCGCATTCAACGCTCAACCTCAAATTGCGACCTCAACATATTCAATATGGAATGACAAGCATCACGCACTCCTCTGCACTTTCTCATCACTCCACATTGTGGTTGTGTTAAACACTGCCAGCATGATCATCGTGTCGTCGTCGTATTGTCCCACGTCGATGACCATCGACGGCGCGACCAAGGGGATCTGGAATCAACAGCCTGGATAGCCAGGCACTTCATAAGGATACCTCTGTGAAAGAACGTCGTGCTAGAACACGAATCAGTTAAGTACGTGAGTAATGGAACGTAACGGGTGTGGTGTAGGTGACGGGTATGGCTGGAGGAAAAAAGGCAGTGGAACTTGTCTGGGAACCAACTGTAACGTGTCGCGGCATATACTACCTATAGCGTCCAAATAAGGAAGGTCCCTAGTGAAAACGGCCCTATACCGTGACTGCGCTGGAGTGATCTCCAACAATGCGCGGAGCTGAGCACTGATTATTGACTCAGGCTACCAGGCACCATGATAAAACATGAGCGCAAGCAGGCGGCCTCATGGTAACTTGAATTTGCCCATCACCTACTCGTTGCGAACTTGAAGGGTGGGATACCTTGGAATCACTGGGAAACAAGGTGGCACAAATCGGCCCGCCAGCTCAGCACGCCAGCCTTCACTTAATGACTACCCTGTAATCGGATTCTCTCTGCACTGCATGTCGGAAGTTGTGGTGCCGTTTTTCATCGCTTCAAAGTCGATCAGACTGCGAAACATGCAACATGAAAAGCTCATAGTCTCGGCGATTGCTATCGTATAACAACTGATCAGGCTAGCATGAGGATCAACCAAATGAGTGATGAACAAGACAAAAGAATGGAGGGATGCGATGACTATAGCTAGTATCCTACGCATCATAAGGTGCTTTTTTGAGGGAGAGGGGGCATTTTCTGAGAGTAAACAAACATAGTTCGTAAGAAGAGGGAATCGATCTAGAACGAAACAAGTCGTCGTTGAAGATCGGAAAAAGAAGTTCACCGGTGAACAATACTCGTCCAAGAGTGAACTGCAGAGCACATCAGGTGTTGTGCCCAGCACGCTGGAGCGTTCGCAGCGGTTCGGCTGCTTGCCGATGTAAACATAGTCCTTCGTGACGTAGAATGGCCATTACTCGGGTGCTGCACAGCCAGATGCATGGTAGGGCTACACCGAGGTCGTGCAATCAGCCTTGAGCAAAGTGCGATTGAGGGCCATGGGTATTTCGTCATGGGGAGTCTCTAGTGAACGCTAGGTAGCTGGATGTTTGGGTTACTACATTCGCATTAAGTGACAGTCAGGATGTACGGCGCCTCTGAGGTGGCAACCCCCAAACTGAATTGAAACGGTTAGCTATGTTGGTACCCTAAACTCAGGATGGCCATGTACCAGGAGATCGAATGTTGACGGGCCGGCTCTGCCAGTGGTCCACGGGTCAGCATGAATGCAAAGAGGATGAAAAAATGGCCTAACGTGGACGCACTCACCATCGGGAGAGGTTTCATTATCCTCACATACCAAGCTGCCTGAAGGAGAGATAAGTCATTTGTCAAGTTGAGTGATGAGATGATGTCATCGAAACGACTTACATGTGCATTTGGGCGGGATTACAGCATTATCGAACTCGATGACAGACCAGAAAGAACAGAGAAACGAACCTTCAGGGATGTCAAGGTTGATCGAGCATGGCCATTCCCAACACTTCTTCTCTGTTGGCGGTCATAGTGCCCAATTGGTATTTCTCTAGTTCATGAGTGGGTTAGGCGAGCAATAGTGTGTAAAGTCGGCCACAGAAAGAGTCTCAGACGGACATCGGAACAGTCACGGTGTGAATTTATGAAAATGCGAACCAGGTGCAACACAGCTTCGAATATCGCTCGGCCACTAGCAGCCGCGCTACACCGGCCTGCTTTTGCGCTTCTGACGATACTCCGCAACGAGACAGCAGTGCTTGGTGGAATCGCGGGGAGGGTTCTTGGTCACGAGTGGCTTGTCAAACACTTAGAAGTGGTTAGTATTTGCGACAGAGATGGTATGTTTGCCGATTAGCAGACTCGGCCTTAACAGACTTTGTTTAAGAACCGTGACGAGTGATTGGTCATGTCCAGCCAGACGGCAACTCGGAACAGCCCACACTAGACATCAATGTCCACTTCGCACGAAAATAAAATTGTTCACTTGTTCGACAAGCTCGATCTTTTTGGCGCTGGTACAATTTGCTTGCAGGTTCCGGAGGGCTGTCATAATTCCCTCAGGGTGTGCGTCCGGGTCCGCACCGACAGGCTGAATATCTGTCGTTCCATTTTCGTTAGTACAGGCGCACAAGAACAGGCGAAGAAACGTACCAAGAGCAATGCTGATCCGAGTCGGCCCTCGTGGCAGAAATGGGCTTGGAGCTCGAATCATTCCTTGCGATGATGTCAACCTCAGCCTTTGTGAAGTCGATTCTGGGTCTCCCTTACTTAGTTGCTTCGCAGCAGAACTAGCAAATCGAAGATTGCAAGTCGGATTAGTTCGAGTATGATGTTCAGCAAACCCAACAATGAACCTGAAATCGTCGATGCACTGAAAGCTTGCAGATATGGGTATGGCTCAAATCCACAGAAGCATAAATGTAGAGCATTAACGCTACTCTGTCATAAGACAGGTCAAATAAAGCCATGTGTTTCCTGATGGAAGACAACAGAGTGCATGATATGGTGATTGTTCCACAATTGTCAACCAAAGACAGTTCCAATCCTTCAGGAATTTTGTGCAGCTACACAAAAGCAAGCAAGTCACATACAGTGACTCCAAAAACCATTGCAATGTTTGCTATGTTTAGAGTGTATGCAGTGTACGGGCTATACCCGTGTGAATTACACTTAGCATTGGTGAGACCGAATTTAGTAATGACCCCTGGCTACGTAACGGTCCACAGATCACGTGATTTTGTCTGGTAGGTCTGGAGATATGTCCATTACAAAACAGCAATACCATTGCAATGGTTTTTTCACTTTTGTGCTGATGCATATAATCTCCATTAAATGACATGATATTTGGCTTTCTTCGGTCATACAAACAAAGATATACATATAATTATTGTGTCTGAGTTTAAATACATTCAAACTCCTCTTTACTTGTAATCACTATTATCATATATGCTACCTTTACTACCCAGAAGAATTTTATTCTCTCTATGCTTGATGCTGGTCACTCTGCTTGCTCATGCTGTTGTAGACTGCTCTACTATATTCAGACTTCAACAAAATGAGCTTTTTGAGCTTTTAAAGTCTTGTGGAGGTCACCTACAGACACTTTTCCCTATTAATATTCAACATGCTATGTATTTGATTAGCTTTTGCAAGGCAAATAATGCTATTTAGGATACCCAAACCATTTCTGATAGCATCAGAAAACCCCTCCCGATCAACATAGTCCTTTATCACATGAAAAAGTCTAGCATAAGGGCTATGGTAATCAAGACATGTGCTTTTCTTTCCATGAAACATTACAAAGCTTACTTGAATTTTATTTATTTGCATTAGAACTGGACTTGAAGGAGATTATATGGTTATAAGGAATTCAAATCAATCATATCATGTTAGATGGGTGCAATTGGAGCCAGAAAATGGCAGAAAAATGGCTTAATGATAGGTTAGCAGATAGAATTGTAAAGTATAGGACTGGTTTCTTGATTACCACAGCCTTTATGCTAGACTTTTTCATGTGATGAAGGACTGTGTTGATAGGGAGGGGTTTTCTGATGATATTAGAAATGGTTTGGATATTCTAAATAGCATTATTGGCCTTGCAAAAGCTAATCAAATACATAGTATGTTGAATATTAATAGAGAAAAGTGTCAGTAGGTGACCTCCACAAGACTTTAAAAGCTCAAAAAGCTCATTTTTTCGAAGTCGGAATATAGTAGAGCAGTCTACAACAGTAGAAGCAAGCAGAGTGACCAGCATCAAGCATAGAGAGAATAAAATTCTTCTGGGTAGTAAAGGTAGCATATATGATAATAGTTATTACAAATAAAGAGGAGTGTGAATATATTTAAACTCAGACACAATCATTATATGTATATCTTTGTTTGTATGACCAAAGAAAGCCAAATATCATGTCATTTAATAGAGATTATATGCATCAGCACAAAAGTGAAAAAACTGTTGCAATGATATTGCAGTTTTGTAATGGCTATATCTCCGGACCCACCAGACCAAATCACGTGATCTATGGACTGTTACATAGCCAGGGGTCATTACTATATTCGGTTTCACAAATGCCCACTGTTATAACCAGTACACTGCATACACTCTAAACATAGCAAACATTGCAACAGTTTTTGGT
>JBBPTO010000935.1:0-20487 GCA_038094155.1 Pulveroboletus cf. aberrans | reverse complement strand
CCGACTCGATCGTTTGAATGTGTTTGAACGTTCAAAAAGTGAGTTAAGCATGTTTATTTACAATCTGATTACTATATAATATCCTACACTGTGTTGTGAAACATAAGGTTGATCAATATTCTGCTCCTCGAAAACTGTGACTCACTATGACTTCAATACGATTTTGCATTATCCCACGGTCAAGCCGTTCGTCAAACGTTCTGTTGTAAGATTCAGTCCATTATATGGATACGTCACCTGGAACTGCTTACCATACGATATAGGCTTGACAGATATTGCATATAGTTCCATGTTCCAGACGGTGTGCAGCATGCAATGTTTCAATCGCATCCACTACATGGACATAGAAGTCCATCACAAGGATTGGGGGCAGGCGACAGAGGACACAGAGGCTCTCCGGTGAAACAATGCACATGTCGTCGAGAGTCTTGACTCCAATCCGGGTAAGAGGGTCAAGCAATCGCCGCTTCCAGTCAATTCCTGGCTCGTTTTCATCAAGTTCTTTCAAGAAGTCGGCCAGCATTGGATATGGTAAGCAAGGATATGTCGTTATCTCAACGTCGGACAGAATCCCAGTAATCATCGTGCATTGTCATGGTTTGACTCGACTGTATTATTAACTCCCGATTCTGCAATATGATGTGATGCTTTCCGACTCAGCTGACATAGATCATGGATCTGCTTGGTCTGTTTTGGTCTGTGTCATTGATCCAAATGGCTGTTGGAACATGAGCATTTAGTGAGTTACGAATGGTCTCCATTTCACCAGCATTTTTTTCTTGTGTAATTTCAATAGTCACGATGATCCGACCTTGGTGTAACTCCCTACCCCAGCTACATCATCCTCCCAAGCAGGTAATATCCTCTCACCCATTGTCATTCATCATCTGCGTTGCCAATTGACTGATCCGCTTCGTATTCGGTATGTGATCCCTGCTAAACTTGAATGGGACATGACCGCTAACAAAAGCACACTGCTTGAAGATAAGCTGTACTATTGGTGCAATAGGTGCCGACCAGGGTCATCAATCGTATGCAAAGTTTGTACCGTTCACATTTTGCTCTCCATAACTATGACATCATTGCTACGACAGATTGCTATTCTTAGTGTAATTCGAGATCTGCGACCCTTTGAATAGATACGGTCGACGGGGAACTGTCGAAATTCTTCTGCCTGATTACGGACTCCAAGCTGTGTGCCAATTGGCAATCGCGGCTCCCAATTAGCCCAGTACTGTCTGGGTCACGGCGTTCTTGACATTCAAATCACGGAATGTTATGTTGCCGATCAGGTGGCTCACCAAAGGGGGGTTGTCTGCTGACTTATACTTGTGGGTGATACGGCTCAGCATGCTCCAGACTTTCACTTTTTCCACATTGAAACCTCACAGTTTGCACCTGTGACAATGAGCCCAACTCCCTCCTCACCCAGCCCCACGCACGATGCTGACAATTCCGAGCAGGCCCCTCTTTCTTCCTTCAAGCGCCGTATCTCAGAGCTCGAGGAAGAAGTTGGAAGACTTCATGGTTTGCAACAGACCAAGTCGTAAGTGGTTGACCGACAGAAATAATGAGAATGCTTACTGGCTATGGCTATGGCTACGTCTGCAGGAAGAAAGAGAGTTCTTTCAACACATCATCAGGCCGTTGTATCAGAAGACTGGTGTGCCTTTCTGACCGTGTCGAGGACCTCGTCAATGAAGCAGATCGACGTGCTTGCCACAGTGAATCCGGAGATGTTCTTCAGTACACCGTGGAGTGAGTTGGCGATTTGACATAAATACGGTTCTGACTTTTGGTACGGTATCAATTAAGAGAGGAGCGCCTCTATAGCGCATATAAGCAGTTGTTGCACTGGCAACCCTCTTTCCAACGGATTTTCGAATCCCAGCACAACGTCTATGAACTTATGAACATCTATAGCGAGGTATGTTCTACATGAAGTGTTCTCGTTCACATCTAAGTTTGACTAACCTTTCAGATCAACAAGGGTGCAGACTCGGCCCGGGGTGATGATGCATCCAGTCTTAAGTCGGCGGTTGTGCATTGGTTAATGTCCACGCAACCCAGACCAGAGCCCACACTTGATCCTACTGAGAAAACAGGAAGGGGTTTCGACCACGATGTCACAGGACGATTACTTTGCCCTGTTGACTATGATTGGCAGGATAGCAAGTGAGTTATTCATTATCTAGAATGAATATTCTTCTGAGTTATGCCCAGCACCCGAGCTGCCATTCGTGACTTCCACCCGGATTTTCAGGTTTCGGAGGACTCATGGCCTTTGTTTCTATATGAGAATGGATGCTACAACCCAACTAATCCAAACAAAGGTCTTTTCAAAGGCAGACTTTTGCTTCAGGTACGACATCATCACGGATTTTAGGGATATCACCTAATACCTGAACTATTCAATGAAGGCATTCAAACACATCTTCACATCTCCCAGTTCGGCACTTAAAGATGGTGAAGAAAGGGAAGACATCAGCCAGTACAAGAAGCGACAGAAGCGCGATGAGCGACGTACCCGTTCCCACGTCGCCGCATTACTTGGCATGAAATCTGTAAGTCCACGTGCGATTGCGTATATTGCGGTACAGGTACTATAACTAAGCTTGCTCCAAAAGCAGTATAACTGAAAGCCTGTCGTATCTAGCTTCGCTTTGCGCTATCAAGCTGTGGTAGTTGGCGTACCATTGATGGCGATTTTGATTACAAGGGTTTCTACAACAACATTGTAGACTTTTTTGAGCAGAACGACACTCCGGAAGAGAAGAAATTTGTGAGTGATTTGATTTTATGGTGGAACCGGTGAGTCAATTCCGCACTCCATCCTTTGAACCTCATCAACTCGACTCATCTCCAGGAAGATATTTGGACGAGAGAATATGTCAATCTATCGCCCACGGGACGCCGCAAAGTTATCTGTGGCCAAATCACTTACTAAGAAGTCTTACACCATGGCCCCAGTTGCATGCGCACCCACTACTGGTGCTTCATCTTGCGCTCCCTCCGCATCGGCTCCCTCTTCGTCGGTTTGCTCCGTACCGACCACGTTGCAGTGATTAAGTCTCATGTACCGTGAGTGTAACTGTACTACCTTCAAGATGTGTAGAAAACAAGTAATATAAATGAATGTTCTGCCATTCGATTCATTGTGGCACATTTGATGTGGAACGTACACACGACCGTGATATTCTATCGATTCGTCGCGTTTTGACACTCAGTGGCCGACGACATCTTTCATGAACATCTTCTGAACATTTTGCCATGTTGCCGTGATTTGTCCAGGGACGAAGATATTCAGCACGATAGCCTTTGACTTCCACTTGGTTGACTTGTAGAAGTAGGTGCAGAGCGGGGAATCATGTACCAAGTCACATTCAAAATATATGTTTATGGTTCATAACGATCATGTGCTTGTTCGCCATACGAATATGTGCTATAGACACACCCCATTCTTCATTAGGTGTGATCGTTGCATCAATCCGGTCGCATTGGTTGACAATCACCTTTCTTTTACTTAGTTTGCACGTCTCCCCATTGACACGAAGACTATAAAATTGGGGATAGCTGCATATTGCGCTGAACTGATGATCAAGCCTCACCACGGTGACATGGGATCAAAGTTCTCAATTTGTTCGAAATCGGTAGGGATGCACACAGCGATAGACGTAGAGGAGGGGTAGTACATCTCTGAGTATGGTTCGAGTTAGCCAATCTTAGAGGCAGGATACTAGGTCAGTTGTTTGGTATGATTTTGGGTATTGCAGCTAACAGACAGAATCTGTGGACGTCAACTACCACTGACACAATGTTTGCGAGCCCAGCGACTGGCCAGGCATTTTCGGCAGTCCCCATTATGACACATTTGGTTCCGGGAAGAAAGCGTTTCAAAGCTTTCTATGACTTTGTTGGGTCTACGTCCGGAATTTCGTATATTATGACCATGGCGCCTCAGATAATCCAAATATAAATGTTTCCCATGAGAAAAATAACGCAGTGATAGTGTCATCCCGCGATCGCTACAGGAAGAAATGGACCTGGCGATCCAAACTGCTGAAGATCAGCTTAGATCGTCTGAGCAGGAGTTAATCCGCAGACGAGAAAATGTACCTCTCACCACTGAGAATATGGGCTTGGAATCAGAAGCGACCTCTGATGAGCGCCCGAATGACAAGGGCAAGGGCATTGACCCTAGGAACTGGGGAGATGCCAACCTCCCTGAAAACGAGATGGATGTGGAAGCTCAGCGGCAAGAGCTCGTCCAACTCAAGAAAAGAGCAAAAAGGGCTCGTCAGAAAGAAAAAAGAGCCGAAAAGTACTCATCGGAAGAAATGAGCCTACAAGAAGGGGCACCAATCTAAGAAAAGGAAACGGAGTGGCTATGGAAAGTTAAAGCCAATTCAGCCTACCAATTACAATGGGAAGCCGAACTCACGAGCGTTCCATTGATTTGTCACCTAAGGAACTGCTTATGTTGAGGCAGGACAAGTGTTGAGTGCAGAGAGAACCTTCGTGCTTTCCCATTTCCCTACAGGAAAGGCCCATGAGTTCTACCTGCAGGAGGTTTCTGATAACCCCTACAAATGGAAACTCCGATGCTTTTTCATTGGATTATTCAATCATTGCTTTCTGATCGACTTTAGAACTTCTCAGCAAGATAAGCTAAAGAAGACATACCAAAACCAGAAGAGCATTTGAGAGTTTCTCTCAGAACTTCATGGCCTCTGGAATCTAATTGGAGATGTCAGTGAATGTGACAAAGTTATGAAATTCTGGTATGGCCTTAACAATGACCTCCAGAGTGATCTCTGGTGTGATAAATTAAACCCCGAGTGCTCATCCCTTTGATCTGTGATAGCAGCCACAGAGGTCCTTGAGATAGTGAGAGCTGCTGGAAACAGGAATTGCCAGCTCAAGGATCCTGGACAAAATAGCAAGGGGGATGCCCAAGTCTTGGGAGATAAAGCAGTCTCTTGAGCCAATGACCAACTGACTGCTGCAAAACCTAAGGTTGGCTTTGCTGGATGTTGGAGTCATGACTTAGGGTGAAAGGGACCTGAAAGGTGGACTAAGCCTGAAAACCTCAAAACTACATCAAAACTGACCCAGAAGTACAATACAATATCCAGGGAAGAGCATGATCACTGGACTGCAGAAAAGCTTTGCTTTGAGTGTGGCAAGCCAAAACACATGGCCTCTAGCTGCTATAAACAATGTGTTGTATTAGGTGGGTCATTGAAGCGGCCACCAGGCACAGTCAAGAGCTGTAACATTGACCTGGGAGAAGGTCTGGATGAACTTGAAGTGCTGGCTGAGCACACTGAGAGAATAGACTCTCTTACCTTGGGTTCCATGTTTATCCCAGATTTGCAAGAGGACCTGCCCTGTCTTGGTCCTGATTGTTGGAGTGTTTGTTATGACTACCTTGGATAGAGGATAGATGTAGCCCCTAAAGAGGGTCTAGGATGCTAAGGATGAAGGAGAATGCAGCAAGGCATTCTACGAAGGCAAAGTATACAGGTTCTAGGGAGAACAAGGCTTTCTGCTTGTCCTGTCTCAATGATCAAATGTCAAAGAGAAGACTTCCTCAAAGATCTATTGTCTTGAGGTGAACAAGAGGTTCCCTTAGAACAGCATAGCCTCAAGAGTGCCATGAAGTCTCAAAGAGCTAGGAGGTTCCTGATGAGGGACTGAGGGCAGAGACTGGGAGAGGAGCAAAGACCTGGTGTATTGAGGTACATGAAGGGGAGGTCTAGCTTAGAGATACTAGTACAGGAAAGTGAGTTTAAATAGACTAGAATGGAGTCACTGATGAAGCAAATGGAATCATGTAGAATGTGATAGAAATTGGATGATGAGTCAAGGTATCATAGTCAGTGACGAAAAGAAAGGAATGTCCAGATTGGGACTTATACCCATGTGTATGTAAGTGATGAAGAGAAAAAGGGGCCAATCATAACAGTGTTCAACCATTTGAGATGGGTGATCTGCTGGCCTGGAGGGTGGAGCACCTCCTGCACTACAGTGCTCCATGTTGAGATTCTGTGAATGAAACACTAGGTCCTGTGCTCTGTTAATACAGGCAGACCATAGTGCTAATACACTATTCATGTTACTAAAGACTTAGGTCAAGTATTAAGGCTTGACTGTTGCATCAGTTAAAAGTGTAATCTTAATTACACTTCAGGATCAACCACATGACAATCTAGATGCAGTCTTTATGACTCAGCTATAATGTCATTAGTCTGAAGCTTTTTTAGCTCCACAATGGCTGTGTTGGATTGACCTAGATCCAACCCCACCTATTTGAAATAAGTGGAGCAGCATGACTGATCCTATGATGTCATTCTGACATCATCAACCTTGTTCTAGCTACATTACATACAAGTACATACACATTCCTGAATGTATTTAAAGGTGATGGATGCTGTGATGTAATCAATAATGAGATTCATTTTCCCTTGAGATCAAGCTTCTAAGAAGCTCTACAAGGGTTGATCTCATCAATCTCAACTAACTCAAAATTGGTTACAAGAACTTTGATCTCTATCTCAGTGAGTGTTATGGCTGACCTGGATGAGGGCAGGTATAGAACCTTTAGGGCTTCAGACTTAACTGTGGGAGAAGTGGCAATAGCACTTGATGATTGCAAGATGTCTACGAGGAGCCTACCTACTGGTGAGGTTTGGTGATGAAGAGTGCTACCAAACTAATGGTGGCCAAGGGTACTACCAAGTTAATGGTGGACAAGGAGTCTGCCTAATAATGAGGACAGATGATGAGGGAACTACTGAGTTAACAGTGGATGAGGAGGTTTAGCAGCTTATGGTGACAAACAATGAGAACTTCCCACTTAAGGGTGGTTGACGAAGAGACATCTAGGTGAGGTTGACAATGAAGACTTCTCACTTAAGGGTGGTTTACAGTGATGAGAGCAAGGGGGTATTAAGGCTACCCTTAGACCTGTATTGTGGAGTGGAAACAATAATGTATTTCAGTGATGGTACAAAGGTGTGAGGGAAGAGGTGTCAAGAGAAAGGTAAGACTAGATTAAGGTTTACATGTGTGACGATGTGGGTTTATATATATAAAGGAGTTCAGGATAGGCATAGAATGTAAAGGAATATGATGGAAGGAATTGCTGACTGAGCAAGTGGAGTGAAATCACATGGAATGTGATGGAAGTGGACAATGAGTCATGGTATCATATTTAGTAATGAAAAGAAAAGAATGTCTGAGTTGGGACTTATACCCATGCATATGTAAGTGATAAGTAAAGAAAAGCACAGTCCAGGATAAATCATAACAGTGAGCATCCTTGACTCACCTCTCTCTTCTCTGCCCTGCACAACAGGAGTACTCTTGTACCCTCCTATTACTCCATACCCTGGTGACAACTTGGGTGATTCACAAGTACATATATATGCCTGATCATTTCTCCTGCTTTCAGATCTTGGATCAGAAGCACTTAATAGATGACAAGTGTCACTGGAATGGCCTTCTAGAAGCAGGAGTGATAGTACCCTCCAGTAACTTGATGGACAGTGCCTTTCAAATAAGCCAATGGTATGGCAATGAGCTCTTGGCCAATGGAATCAGGACTGTGGACAGAAACTGATCTCTGGATCCACTGATGGCCCAGCCATTAGCTTGGTGAATAGAAAAGGTCCTTGAGCTTGCCTTTGATCCAGACAGGCTATTCCAAGACCAACCTCATTGATTTGATTGCCATACCTTTGAAGATGAAGAGAATTCCATTTACTGCTTAGTGGTGTGGAATCAGGAAGAGCATTGCTGGACATATGTACCTCCCTATTAACAGGGCTCTTTGTCCATGATTCAACCTAGTTGATTGGTATGCCAAGGTATTGACCCTACAAGGAAGCAGCTGTATGAGATGGCTAAGCCTCTCTATGCTTCCACTAGTGAAATAGCCTTACCACCACTGTGGGTTATCAGTCATCAAATCCTGTTGATTGATCCTCACAAAATCTACCCTTGGCAATCCTCTCACTGTTCTGAGGCATTGAGGGCACAATGGGCAGATAAGAAGAAGGCTTACCTTAAATCAGTGTAGGAGACTGGTGTCCCCTATCATGTAAATCCCCCTTTTTCTGATTCTCTTGTCATTCCCATAGTGCAGGAACAAATTCCAAGCAAGTTGAAAGCCAACCCAAGTGTTGTTTGTCCAACCCATCCTGTATGTCCAATCTGAGTTCCCTGGATCCAAGTCAGTGAGTCAGGTTTCCTTTCTTAGTATTGGTTTCTGTCCTGAGTGACCATGGGTTTATCCAGGTTCATCTTACTTAATTATTTTCTTTCATTTGTACTACTTACCATTGCCATCGTCATGACATGTTGTTATCATATGATATTTACTTCACTGACCTGATATGTACAAAGTCTTGGATTTCCCAGACTATAAACTTTGTATCTTGGACTTCTGTCTGTATTGAATCTTACTTCCTCTCAATCACAAGTCCCCTTTTCTAAGTATCAAAACTGTTGATTCTGCTGCAACCTAAGCCAGTTGAGTCAAGTTGAGTGCTCCAACCTGAACTCAAAAAGTTGGACTCTCAGCCCTACCAAAGTCTGGAATAGGATATATGAGGTCCAAAGGGAGAAAAGGACCTTACTGAGTGAAATGGTTAACTCCAAGATGCTCTGGAGTGGAGTTGAGGGACTTGGTGTGTGTTGACCTTGGAGTTGTAGTGAACAACCTCAGAGATGACTGGAGATCAGAGGTATTGCATTTTGACAGGTTCCAATGCTCCTAATTCACAAATTTGGAACTGATAAGCTCTGGACTGTGATGGACTTGCAGGCTTGCAACATGAATACACAACAGTGGTCCTCATTTCTTTCAGATATTGATGGGATACTGAGACAGGCCTGCAAAGGCAGATATCAATCTATCATTGATGGAAAAGAGGCTTATGAACAGATCTGCATAATACTGGATGAGTGCACTGCCATGGCTACTCCTGATGGTAACATGGTCAGTACTATCATTCAAATTGGGGATTGTGCCACTTACCAGGCCCTTATGAATCATCTTTTTGAGTCTTATATTGGCCTCTGGATGGATGTTTATCTTGATGATATTATTGTGTACTTCAATACACTGGAGGATCATGTGGCCCATATTTGCATTATCCTGGATATCTTACAATATGAGAAGCTGTTTCTAAGTGATTCCAAGCTTCAGTTTCTTTGCAAGGAGATGAAGGCCCTTGGGTGCATCATGGATGACAAAGGAATTCAAATGGATTCTGACAAGGTGGATAAAGCAATCAATTGGAAGGTACCTACCAATGGTGACCTACTTCAGGGGTTTATTGGTGTGGTCAGTTACCTTGCTGATGATATCTATTGTTATGGCTGACCTAAATGAGGGCAGGAATAGAACCTTTATGGAGCTTTGGACTTAACTGTGGGTGAAGGGCAACAGCACTTGATGATTGCAAGGTGTCTATAAGGAGCCTTCCTACTAGTGAGGATTGGTGATGAGGGATGCTACTGAGCTAATGGCAGCCAAAGGTACTACTGAGTGAATGGTAGACAAGGAGTCTGCTTACTATCAAAGACAGACTATGAGGACTTCCCACTTAAGGGTGGTTCACAGTGACAAAGAGCAAGAAGGTATTAAGGCTACCCTTAGGCCTGTATTGAGGAGTGGGAACACTGATGTATTCCAAGGGTAATGGTACAAGGAATAAGAGGTGGGGAAAGGTAAGACTAGACTAAGGTTTACATGTGTGATGACGTGGGTTTATATACATAAGGGAATTCAGGGCAGGCATGGAATGTAAAGGAATATGGTGAAAGGAATCACTGACTGAGCAAGTGAAGTGGAATCACATAGAATGCAATGGAAATGGACAGTGAGTCATGGTATCATAGTCAGCAATGAAAAAAAGAAACATCCAAGTTGGGACTTATACCCATGCATATGTAAGCAATAAGTCAAAGGAAAAGCATAGTCCGAGGTAAATCATAACATATATAAGGTCTGTGTCACCTTGGGAGTGTTGTCTGCCATTACAGAAGACTCAGTTCTCTTTCAGTGGACTGAAATGGTGTAAAACTCCTAGGAACTCTGAAGTGGAACTTCTAAGCTAATGAAAAGGGTGCAAGTGTAGTTCTTGACCCAGGGAATTACAAAGAGAGAAACAAGATGGGTGAGGGTGAATATTAATGGCTCACTGATGTACTGAGAGAGCCAGAAAATAAGAGTCTGATTCCTCCCTGTTTGGTAGGGCTAAGGAATCAACTATGGAGTTGTCAGGACTTGACTGGAGTTAAAGGGAAATGAGGGAAATGAAACTTGGAGACTTAGGACTGATGGTAGATGATGGTAATTCGCTTCTTGAACTAAGTTCTATGTACAAACTTTTGAGTCTGGATATTTCTGAGACTGTGAATCAAAAGGAAAGATGAAGGAACAAATGTAGACACTAAATAAAGTAATATTCTGATAATGAAACACAACTCTGACTCATGGATGACTTGTCCAGAGTGCAGAAACTAAGGTCCAGTCCTTCAGAGGTTGGAGTTCTGACTTGAGAAGATGGCCTGTGACTGTTGAGTCTTGGAGGAGTGGTGGAGGACTTTGGAGGAACTTGGAGGAGGTATGAATGCTTGGAGAAAGTGGGAATGTTACTGTAGAAAGCTTCAGGCTCCTACAATGGAGCAGCAAGTCTTTAAGCAGGTCAAGGCCTATGTTCAGGCATGTGCTGGCCATCATGGAGTCCCACTGATCTATGTATAGATGCCCATTCAATATGATTTATGTCTGATGCTTGCATCAATGGCATTGCTGCAGCTATAGCACAGGGCCAGAACTGGAGAACAGCCAGAGTAGCAGCCTTCTACAGTGCCAAACTTAACTCAACCCAGCAGAACTATGCTATTCATGAGCAGGAGATGCTCACAGGGATGGAAGGCATGCTGTGGTACCATGACATCCTCCAGGGTGCTCACTTCATGTGGTTGACAAATTACAAGGGGCTAATCCATTTGTACTAGCAGAAAAACTTGACTGAACATCAGGTCCATTGACTTGAAAAGATTAGTGAGTTTGACTTTGAAATCAGGTACCTGTCTGGTATAGAGAACATCCTGCTGGATGCACTCTCCCAAGTTTACTTGAATAATGCCCACACATTCTGGGCACTGTCAGAGTATTCTCAATGGATGGAGGACAGTGGACTGGCTGAGTCTGATCTGCTTAGTATGCCAGTGCTGGTGGGTGCAGAAGCCTTGAGCACACCTGTGGTAGCTTGTCAGAGTGCCAGGTTAGAGGAAAAGTGTGCCCTCCATGGGCAGCCTGTGCAAGGTGGTCACAAGGTTGGTTCCAACATTTCTTGCTTGCCTTCCAAGGAGACAAATGCTGGAGGTGCTCACTGGGTGTCCTCAAAGGCCCACTTAAAGTCAAAACTCCCCCCTGCCCAACCTTTAGCACTGCTGGCTAACAGTGATAGGCCTGAGACCTCCAGAGAGTTTGGTCAAATGAATGGTCAGTTGAATGACCTTTTGAGGGCCACACAAACGACCAGAAGGGGGAGGTACTAGCAAAAATACACCGATCCACACACTGAACCAGGGTCAGTTAGATCTGGAGTCAGAAATCTGCATATCCTCACCTTCAATTCCAGTGGAACTGTGGGATTGGAATGTGGTGGTTGGAGAAATCAAAGGCCACTATGGGAAAGACCTTTTTTTCTGGCTCATTCTTGATGACCTCCCACACTATAAGAACTTCATGATCAGAGATGGCTACATTCTGCTCAAAGCCTCAGAATGCACTATGTTATACATTCTTAATGTGATCATTGATGGCCATAAAGCCTGAGAGTGGCTGATTGATCAGGCTCACTCCACATTAGCACACCTCAGAGAGAGCAAGACTCCTGCTTACCTCAGAGATCATGTCTGGTGGAAAGACATGGTCTTGAATGTCAATGCCTTTTGTGACTTTTGCACAATCTGTTGCAGGAGTAAACCATCTAATCAGAAGCCAATGGGGCTCTTGCACTCACTCTTGATACCTTCAAGGCCAAGGGAGTGAATAGAAATTAACTTTGTGGGCCCCCTGCCCTCATCAAAAAACTGAGATGGCAAGTTCAACTCCATAATGATGGTGATTGACCTACTGACTGGTATGGTTCACCTGGTACTGCTCATGATGTAATAATTAAGGCATGGGTGAAACAAACCCAAATGGCAAACTGAAAGCACCAGACATGTTCAGTCCAGCTCCATGACTTGGTGTACATCTCTACCAAAAACATGTCTCTACCAAAGGGACAGGCATGTAAGCTCATTCTGAAGTTCATCAGACCTTACCATATCATTTAGGATTTTGAAAATAACTCTTTCTGATTGGAACTGCCCAAGTGACTCAAAAAATGGAGAATACACACTGTGTTCTCCATGCCTTGTAATTGAGAGTTCACATGCCTAACTATGATAGAATGTTTCCCAGACTGGAGATCCAAGTCACAGAATTTGGAGACAAAGCTCCAAGCTGGACAGCCAACCATATCATTGTAAAGTTGCTAGGAAGCCCAGAATAGATTTCCTAATGGTGTAAATATGGGTTGTGAGCAGGTTTACTCGATCCAAAAGGGATCCAAGGGACTAGGAGAAGGTAGTAGACCAATAACCATGCACTGTAAAGCTGGAAAATATGAGTCCAGACCTCCCCATTTGATAGGGCTGAGAGTCTGACTTTTTGGGTTTGGGTTGGAGTGCTTGACTTGACTCAACTGGCTTGGGTTGTGGTGGAATCAATGGTTTTGATACTTAGTAAAGGAGACTTGTGATTAAGAGGAAGTAAGATTCAATATGGACCAGAGTCTGAGATACAAAGTTTATAGTCTGGGAAAACCCAAGACTTTGTACATATTGGATTGGTGAAGTAAATATTGTATGGTAACAACATGTTATGACGATGGTGATAGTAAGTAGTACAAATGAAAGAAAATGATTAAGTAAGATGAACCTGGGTGAACCCATGATCACTTGAAACAGAAACTGATAGAAAGGAAGGAAACCTGATTTACTGACTCAGATCTGGAACTTGGGTTGGATGGACAGGACAGGTTGGACAAACAACACTCAGGTTGGCTTTTGACTTGCTTGAGAATGGTTCCTGCACTATGGGAATGACAAGAGGATCAGAAAAAGGGGAATTTACACAGTAGGGGACACAGGTCTCCTACATCATAAACCATGAGGGCTTGAGAAAAGATGCCCCGTTTCAGGTGGAATGGATGTCTGGAGACATCACCTGGTTACCCTATCACCAGATTGATCATCTGAAATGTCTCACTAATTATCTGGACTTATTAAATGTTAGGAAAATTGAAGAGCTGCCTTGCAGTATCAGTGGGTTCCCTGGATATGACCCTTAGCTTTTTAGTGAGCTCTGCATTGTATGCCAATGGGTTCACCCTTCACCTTCCTCATTCTACTGTTCAGATGACTTTTCAGGTATTATGCCTGCAGATTGGCATCCATGCCCTTTCTATAAAGCTCACCCTCACCTTCACTACTTCAAGCAATCTGGTGAGGATTTTCTGGTATGTGATGGCATTACCAAGAAGACATTGTTCATCTCTACAGCTCTGCTCCTCAAGTGTTTGGAGTACAGTGGGCATATACATACCAAAAACAATGCCTCACTCCTTCCTCTGGAGCCCATCAGCTACTCCATCATTAGCCACACCTTTAATGCAGAAAACCTCAAGCTTTTCAGTTTCACACAGCTTGGTGCTGTGGGAGCCTGAAGCTCCCTACAGTGATATTTCTATATTCTTCAAGTATTCATTCATCCTTCAAGCTCCTCCAAAGTCATCTGCTGCTCCTTTGAGACTCAACAGTCACAGGCCATCTTCTCAAGTCAGAACTTTGACCTTCAGAGGAATGGACCATAGTTTCCACACTCAGGACAAGTCATCTGTGAGTTGAAGTTGTGTTTTATAATCGGGATATTCCTTTATTTGATATCTACATTCATGCCTTTATTTTATTTTATTTTGATTCACAGTCTTTGAAATACACAGACTTAAAAGTTTGTACATAGAACTTAGTTCGAAAAGTCAATTACCACCATCTACCATCAGTTCTGAGTCTCTGAGATTGATTTCCTTCATTTCCCTTCAAGTCCTGTCAAGTTCTGACAACTCCATAGTTGATTCATTAGCCTTACCAAACAGAAAGAAATCAGACTCTTATTTTCTGACTCTCTCAGCACATCAGTGAGCCATTCCTATTCACCCTCATCCTTTTTCTTTCTCTCTTTGCAATCCCCTGGGTCAAGAACTACACTCACACCCTTTTCATTAGCTTAGGAGTTCCACTTTAGAGTTCCTAGGAGGTTTACACCATTAAAAAATCCATTTGTCTTGTCCTCTGAGGTAGTGAACAGTCCTACCAGTCAAGGGACTGATAGGGAGATGAAAGGTTATGGACCTTGGTGAAAGAACTCACCAAGGGTAAATGGAGTATCACAAGGTAGAGGGTCTAAGAGTAAGACAGAGAAGGAGGGAACTTGACTTGACTGTCTGAGTTGAATAGGATTCTAACTAGAGAGCAACCTTGAGGGAGCTCTCCCTAAATACTTTACAGGACTGTTTGTCTCTGTATAGATCTCAATCATATATATATAGGTATAAGTCATGAAACATGACTGGAAGACTGAAATTATTGGTAGGATATAGATACTAGCCAATGACATAAGTATATATCTTGTTTCTATAGTGAATGACAAAACAATATAAGAGTGAAAATGACTGATGATCATGTGATCATGATCTAGAATCTTGATTATGTAATAAAAGAGCAGAAAGTGAATATCAAGTTTCAACACCAGTGGATTCTAAACAAGTCAAAAATCAGTATGAAATGTGCAAATAGACTACTAAAATCAATGGTGAGACAGGCTTACACATCTGAGCTCAGGGGTCTTGCTTGAGTTCTCCATCTATCTCAATAGTTGTTGTGGTTGTCTCAGTGGTAATAGAGCATAGTGCCTGTGCAGTAATCTCTTCAAGAATGTCATTGCTATGACTGGTGATGGAGTTGAAGTAAGTGAGAGTTGGCTCACTCTAGTTTTGCTGTGAAAACTCCATGTCTTTCATTAATGACTTTCACACAGGCCCCTTGCCATCTAGTATGTCCTGTAGATGTCTGCTTGCAGCCAACTGAAGGGCCCATTCAACCTGAAAACAGTGCCTGAGTGTCAGCTTGTCAGCCACATGTAATGTGAGATATTACCACAGCAGTGGACATGGCCAGCACCCCTTTCATGCCATGCTCTGATTTCTCATGAAGGTTCAGGCTGGGAACATTGGTCCAGCCCACCCATTGTTAGATGTGTGCAATGCCAAGTACATTGATAATGAGGGGGGAATGGAAAGCTTTGGTTTTGTCAGTATACTCAAATTCAGCATAAGCAAATGCTCGGTTGTCAAGCAGCAATGATGCAAATTCCTTCACAGTAAATTGAGGTGGTGTGCTCTTATGTAGGTATTTTTTCACAATGGAGACTGCAGCAGTGCCAAACCTGTTCCTCCAGCATTGTAGACGTTAAATTGCCTGTTGATGGAAAAAGGGCATACAGTGGCTCAAAAAAGTGTCCCAATGTTGGTGAAATTTGAAGAGATTGGTTAATTGCCAGTGAGGAAAACCAAAAAAGTTCAGATACTTGCAGGAGCGAAGGTAGTACTTGCTCTGAGCATCCTAACCCCACTTAGATCATGTGATTTGGTTGTCATTCCACTGAATTACAGCCATTTTAAAATGATATGTCATTGGGACACTTATTTGAGCATCATCTCAATTTTATACTTTTAGTACTTAGTGTGTCTTCCTTTGTCCTTGATCACTGCCTCTAGCCTTCTTGGCATCTTTCTGTCAATATTTGACCTTCTCAGCCTCAATCATGCCCCACTACACTGCAATCCTCTCCCAATATTTCCGTACTCCCCTAGCATGTCTTAAATAGTTGTTGAGCTTTTGTTTCAGTATTTTTCAGACATGTTCAATAGGATTGATGTCTGGATATTGTGGGGGCCAATTCAGAAGCTTGATTCCTTGAGATTTAAGCCATTCCTGAGCTCTTTTAGAGGAGTACTTGTGGTTATTATCCTGTTGAAAGAAAATGTTTTCCTCAGAAATACCAGAGTTTTTTATGCTATGAAGCAGATTAACCTTCAAAATGGAGACATACTGCTCAGCATTCATCTTTCTCTCTAGCCATACCAAGGTTCAAATACCATTCCAGCCCATAAATTCCAAAACCATCAAGGAATTTCCTTCAAACTGTACCATTCTCCATATCTTCCTGTCCTGTAAAGGCTTACCTGCCATTTTTCATACATACTTTCTTCCATCTGACCCAATCATGTTAAGCTTGGTTTCATATGATCAAATAATGCTAGTCTAGTCCTCTACAGTCCAGTTTTGATACTTAAGAGCAAAGGCTAGCCTCTGTTTTCTGTGTTTGACAGATAGAAAAGGCTTTTTCTTTTTGACGACAACCTTCTGTAGGAGTTATGTCGAGTACAAACAGTTAGTGGCTATATGTATTACATAATCTTGCATTGCATGATACAATGTTTTCTTGTTGCGTGGACACCTGAGTGACTGTTTACCACCAGTTCTCTGAGGTAAGTTACCACTCTACTTAGACTACACTTTACTGATATCCTGTAGTCCTACTGTGTGCTACAGGTAATATCATAGTGACTGCTTACCACCAGTTAACTGAGTCCTACTGCATTCTACACCTTCAAGAATGCAGACTTGAGGACATTGTGAACAGTTTGGGATGACATAGGGGAGAGGAGGGCAGAATTGATGAGATGGGTTGCTTCAACAGCAATTTCCATTTTACCAGTGGTACTACTAGCAATAATCCTTCTCTTATCAATAGAGGAAACATTGGAAAAACACCCTAGTTTGATGTTTTCCTTCTCTAGAAGGTATTATTTGATGAATCTGGCCACAGTAGACTTCCACAACCCAGTTTGAGAGGAAATCTGATAAATAGAGAGACCAGATTTAGCAAGGAAGAGAATATTAGCTTTAATAGAGGTAGGAATGGACTTCATAATGATATTAATTAACTGAGTGGGATGAGTATTATTGGGGAGAGGCAACTCCCTGCAAAATTTCAACTCCACACACACCAATGCCTAACTGGTGCTGTGGCTAACTGACTGGTCACAAAAAGTTGCACATTCTGCAGCACCACTGCAGCACTTTGAGCCTAAATTTGTAGGGAGAGATCACCATATTTTTATCTTCTCATTGTATTCACCGAGGGGAATTTTGAAAATCACAAAACTGTTCGAGTTAGAAAAACTACTTTTGACACTATGCCTTTTTGGAGGAAAAACTCTCAGAGAATACATTGGGCCACTTGAAAAACATGCTATTCACACATCAGCTGGGAGATCAAGCAGTATGTTGTGACTACAGAATGAGCACAAGGATGAAGGTCAATAAATGGTTACATAAGCAAATGTAGGCATGTCGCATCGCGTCAAAGGTGGGTGGGATAACTGCAGAATAGCCAAATGCACTGCAGTCCCTGATGGAAACCAGGTAAAAAGCGTTCTGCTGCATAAAATGCTCAGTTTTCATGGTTACAGGCTCAGAAAAATTGTCAAGAAAGCTCACCCCCTGATGCCCCATCATCTCGAGCTTCAATACAGCTTCTGGCTCCCCACCGTCAACCCATCTCAACTTTGGTCAACTCTTCTTCAGCATTGGAGTCACAGGTACCATTTGGAAATACAGCAGTAGCAAACCTAGAGTTACCGAAACAATCGAAGAAACTCAAGATACTCACCACTTCACTCTGAAATGCATGCCAGTGGGAGAAGCATGCCAAGCATGCTCTTGAGAGCACTCATCAACAAATAAAGGAGATGAAGAAGCAGCATTTGCTACTCACCTCTCGTGTTGAAACATCTTGCAATCACATTAAGGCTCTGAAACACAGGAATGAAGAGGTGACAAAGAAGAACCGCAGCATGCAATCATGACTTGCCTGTGTGCCTGCCCAAATCGAGCACACTGCTTCCCGTAGTCAAATCACATCACAGGAGTGCTCAGATAATGTACCTGGATCATCCCTTGCACTAAAAAGTGGTGGTATCATTCCTGATAGGGCATGCAACATGATTTGGGATCTTGTAGCAGTTCACAATGTGCCCATTTCACATGATGGTGTTGTAAACTTGGTGGTTTCAGCAATGAATGGAGAGGTTAGCGGGTCCATCAGTAAGCGAAGCATTGGAAGGATTATGCTTGAGGGGGACATAGCAGCAAGCATCCAACTTGTTGATGAGGTTCAACAAGTTGCTGGTGAGTGTTATCAAAATCTAAACCCATTGTCATAACGATACCATGATTTGTCAGGCCTTACCTTGAGCAGTGATGGTACGACCCATAAGAATATAAACTATGGGTCCCATCATGTCACCTACTTGATACCAAGTGATCTGGCCGAAACAAAAGCACAAAGCGTTACCTGCTTTGCTGAAATTCTGCATGAAGTCAATCATAGCAGTGAAACCCAGCCCAATGGATGGAAATAATCATTGCAGACATGCATACCATTTACAATGAATGTCATCAAACCAGTGACTCAGATTCGCTGCAAGCTGCAATGGACTCGAGGGCATTTGTGGAAAAGATCAAGGAAATGCTGACAGACCATGCAGAAGATCAGAAGAAACTTGTGCGACTGTTTATGTCATGGAAACAGTCATGTGAGTGAGGAGTGTGAGGGGAACATGCAGTGGCCACTCTTCCACCACATGATGTTGCGCTTCTGTCATCCAAGTTAGCTGAGAAGGTTATCATTGATGCAGGTGCTCTGAACAACTGGAAAGCACTCCCCCCAACTGAGCAACACAATCGCTCAAACAAGGCTCTCCAGATTCTTCACATGGAGATTGGTGAGCTCGTGTATGCATTGCTTTCAGGGGCTGAGAAGGACACTGTTGATTTTTTTGTTTGAGCAGGATGCTGCATGCATAAGTGTCAAACTTCCAGTAGCTTGTGGCAATCTCAACAGCAGTCACATTGAACAACTAGGGCAGAAAACTAAGTGTCAAAATCTATGGTAGGGGCAGTAGTGCCCAGTACTCAGCCAGATGCCCAAAGAGCAATCACAACTGAGGTGAGTTGAAAAAACCTGAAGGGATTAAATAGTGAAATGGTATGTGCACATACCAACTCTGGCAACTCCGGACCAGAGTTAAGCGAGGATAAGCGACTTCCATTAGGAATAGCTTGGAATGAAAAAGGAATAGTGCATGAAAGAAAATAAGTCATACAACTTGCAGAAAATTGTATGACATGCTTAAGAAATTTGTAACGTGTCAAGAAAGATTTCCAGAATAGGTAAAGTACAACTCTGAAGTCAAAGGGGACGGAGAAAGTACAAAATGTGCCGGAGCTCCTGTGGAGTTGTATCAGAGTTGCTCCAGAGTTATACTTTGACACTCTCACTCGCATGCATATGAAGGCCCATAGCTTGAATGAATTTCCAGTGTTTCTCTCGGATGAGTGGCTTTGTGAGGATATCTGCTACCATGTCTCCAGTGGGAATGTACCAGACCACTGCTTCTCCTTTTCTGACTAAATCATCCCAAATGAAATGGTATTTTCACTGGATGTGTTTGGTCTGGGCATGGAATTGTGGATCTCAACTGAGGATAATGGCGGCCTGGTTGTCACAATTAACACCCTCCAGAGGTAGGAGGTAGAGTTCCTTGTTGAGTTCTCCATTTTGGTATGCAGTAGAGATGTCCATTTGGTCCAGTTCTAGATCGTGTTTAGCGGCGAGCGAAATGATGGTTCATATGGAGTCTAGGTTTGCAACTGGAGCGAATACCTCTTGATAATTGACTCCTTCCTTTTGGGTGAAGCCCTGAGCTATGATTTGGACTTTGTAGTGGTCGACCTTTCTGTTTTCATTGTATTTTATGCAGAATACTGGTTTGAATGTGATGGGCTTTACTCCAGATGGGATTGGCACTGTTTTGTATATGTGGTTTGTATTCAGGCTTAGGAGTTCTTCCTCCACAGCGGATCTCCATGAGTCAGCATCCAGACGTGTGTATGCTTCTTTAATGGTTTTTGGAAGGTCATCTCCAGTAGGTCCATGGGCTGCTCCAGCAAAGATGTTGTCGTGAAGATTTTCTTCCATGCCATAGAACATGCCCAGAAGTTTCAGGGTGTCTTTGGAGGAGTTTGGTTCTGACTCAGGTTCTGAGAGAGTGTTTTCCACTTCAGCTTCCTCCGCATCATCCTCTGGCAAATGTTTTTGCTTTGTTTCCTCTTCCAGCATTTGTAGGTAATCCTGGTTTTTGTCTGCTGGTTTGTGTATTCGATTGCTTCTGCGAACTCTGGCAATAATCTTTCTGGGAGGTGAGGTTGGTGCAGAGCGGTGTTAGG
>JBBPTO010000934.1:0-20505 GCA_038094155.1 Pulveroboletus cf. aberrans | reverse complement strand
TAATTAAAGTGTAATCTTAATTACACTTTAGGATCAACCATATGACAATATAGATGCAGTCTTTATGACTCAGCTATGATGTCATCAGTCTGGAGTTCTCTTAGCTCCACAATGGCTGTGTTGGATTAATCCAGATCCAACTCCACCTATTTCAAATAAGTGGAGCAGCATGACTGATCCTACATATGATGTCATTCTGACATCATTGACCTTGTTCTAGCTACATCACATACAAGTACATACATGTTCCTGGATGTATTTAAAAGTGATAGATGCCATGGTGTAATTAATAACAAGATTCATTTCCTCTCAAGATCAAGCTTCTAAAAACCTCTACAAGGGTTGATCTCATTAATCTCAACTAACACAACTATCAAAAATTGTAATATGATTACACTACCCAAAGGATTAATGAAATGACAGTTTAGATAAAGTCTATATGACCCAGCTATTACATCATAAGTCTGGAGCTTTCCATGCTTCACAACTGCTATATTGGATTGACCCATATCCAACCCCACTTATTTTAAATATGCGGAGCAGCATACCAAATTCTCTGATGTCATACTGATATCATTGATCTGACTCTGGTTACATCACACACAGACACATACAAGTCTCTAAATGTATTGAAAGGTGATAGACACTGTGATGTAATGATAACAAATTTCATTTTCTCACTTGAGATCAAGCTTCTAAGAGGCTAACAAGGGTTGATCTCAAATTACCCAAACTTGGTCACAAGAACTCTAGGCCCAGTCCACTGAGTTCTGGTTACCTTGGAAATCAAGATTTCCCCTTGGCAATGCCTGTCAGATGTCAAGATAAATCCAGCCTGAACACCCACAGTAGTAATCTATTTCTGAATACAATCCCACTGACTTTGATTTCTCACCACACTGAAATCAACACAACACAATAGTTACAAAGCAAACTGATAGTGATCATTGAGTGATATGAAATTGTAAACTCTTCAATACTCCACCAAGGACCTTGAGGCACAACTCATTGACCAGTCCCCAAGAAATTGGCTTATTCTTGTGATCATGCTAATAGCTGCACAAGCTATGGATCTGTATCAGAAGGTCTTCCTTTGTAAAACTCCTCATATTCCTTAACACACTTCAACCTTAACTGGGGAAGATTGGATCATTGAACTCCTTAATGGCCATCCAGATTGTATCCATACAAATCTTGATGTCAGCCATGATGTTTTCAATGCCTTGGTGAACATCCTCAATCAAAATGGCATTGTTAAATCTGGTCATGGCATCTCTGTGGAAGAGCAGCTTGGCATCTTTCCATACACTTGTGTTACAGGCCTTAGCTTGTGTCTTGTTGCTGAATGCTTTCAAAACTCTCAAACTACCATTGTCGAGTGAGTAAAAAGATCTATTTTTGGTGCTCTCCACCATATTAATTTCAATAGATATTTCAAGAAACTTACTGTTTTTTTTCATCACATTCCTTTTATATATCCTATCTCAGGCTGCCTAGAGTCAATTCACCCATTCCTGCCATAATTGCCATCAATCCATTCCCTGCATTTCAAAACTGTGTTGGTGCTGTTGATGGTACTCATATCCATGCCTCTGTCTCTTCTGAAGAACATGTCAACATGCATAACTGTAAAGGCTTTCTTTCACAGAAATGCCATTTTGCTTGCAATTTTGACTTTCAGTTTACCTATGCAATGACTGGCTGGGATGGTGCATCCTCAGATACAACTCTGTGAAATAATGCCCACCTTCATGATTTTCAAGCTCCAGAGGTGCATTATCTTCTCACTGATGCAGGGTTTGGGGCTTGTAATGCTCTAATTGTGCCATACTGTGGAGTTCATGACCATCTGAAAGCATGATGCCAGGCAAATCTATGGTAATGTCTTGAATTATTTATGCATGCATTTCAATGTTAATATTTCAGCAGGCCAGCTAATAAAGAGGAACTTTTCAATCTTCATCATTCATCACTCCAGTGTATTATTGAGCAAATATTTGGAGCACTGAAGCATCAATGGTGGATCCTTCAACTTGCCTCTACATATGATATGGAAATTCAAGCTTGAATTCCTGCAGCACTTTGTGCTATCCATAATTTTATTCACAGTATGGGGCCAGACATTCTTTTCAACCCTGAATTCCTTGAACTTGCAAAGCACCAGGCTTTGAAGGAAGATGTAGATGCATTTGAAATTTTAGAAGAAGGTCCAGCAAATCCAGAGGAAAAAAGACAGAAAGAGGTTAGACATGATCAGATTGGAGAAGAAATGTAGGCACAGCATCAGACAGAACATGCAGCTGCAGATTTGATGTAGGGCATGCAAAGGCTATAACATAGAATACAAACATATGTCCATGAACAAGTAGCAACAGTTCACAAAAATGTAACAGTACTACAACTCCATGCAGTCCTTTAGTTCCTGCAGTTTGTTGAAATTTGGTATTTGCTTTCTGCTCTTTTATTACATAACCAAGGTTCTAGATCATGGTCACATGATTATTGATCATCTTCACTCTTATATTATTTTCATCATTTACTATAGTAACGAGATACTTATGCCATTGGCTAGTATCTATATCTTACTGATATTTTCAGCTCCCTAGTCATGTTTCATGACTCATACCTACCTATATACAATAGAGATCTATACAGAGACAAAAAGTCCTGTAAAGTATTTAGGGAGAGCTCCCTTATGGTTGCTCTCCAGTTAGAATCTTATCCAACTCAGACAGTCAAGTCGAGTTTCCTCCTTCTCTATCTTACTCTAAGACCCTCTACCTTGTAATACTTCATTTACCCTTGGTGAGTTCTTCCACCAAGGTCCATAACCTTTCCTTTTTCTATCAGTCCCTTGACTGGTAGGACCATCTGCTACCTCAGAGGACAAGATAAAGGGATCTTTGCATTTCTTTACAGTTTTCTACAGACCCACATCATCCTCTCATCATCTTCAAATGCAAGGAAAAACTTGACTGATGGCTTATTCTTTGATTCAGACATAAAGTCACCCAACAGCATCTTGTCCTCATCATTAATGTCCAGCTCAATTACAGTGAGCTCAAAAACCCTTTCCATGTTTGCCTTATTTGCAGTGTGTGATGCACACTGCCTACCCCTGGGGGAATTTCACTTAGCTTTGGTGGAGTTATAAATGGAGCATACTCCTAGCTATCAGATTGGTCCATGAGTCACGTGATAGAATTCACATGGTGCGGAGATATGGCCATTTTAAAACAGTGATATCATGGAAAGGGTTTTTGAGCTTTTGAATTGATAACTGGGATCATGGTTATGTAGTAGAATAATTGGCTGTATTTGCTTGTATGAACAAAGACATACATGCCAACAGTATTTCTGAGTTTAAAAAGTTCACACACCTCTTAGTTTTCAACCAACATCATGCTTAGATCTCTCTCTTACTCAACAAAATTCTATCCTTTCTCTGCTTGATGCTGGCCAATCTGGTGAAGCCATTGCCAAGAAAACTGGTGTCAGCCCTTCTGCTATATCCAAAATTTGCTCCAAGAGTTGTTCTAACCTTCCCAAAGTTATGGGAGATCACTCTTGCAAGCTTTCCCCTACCAATATTTGCCATGCCCAACACTTTATCACCTCTGGCAAAGCTGAAAATGCTGTTCAAGTGACCAAATCCCTTACCAACCCCTCTCTGCCAGTACAGTCCATCTTCACTTGAAAAAATCTGGTATGAAGGCTGTGGTCAAGTTCAAATGTCCTATCCTCTCTGCTAGATGTCACAAGGCTTGTTTGAACTTTGCTTATGCTCACAAGGATTGAACTCTGGAGGACTGAAAAAAGGTAATATGATCAGATGGGTGCAAATGGGTATGGAAAAGGGCAGGTGAGGGGCTTAGTGATAGGCTGGTGCAAGGAACCCTCAAGTTTGACAGTGATTTCTTGATGATGTAGGGCTGTATGACTTGGAAGGGGGTGAAACTTGCCACCAAGATTGATAATAGGATGAATGATGACCTTTACCTTCAGATTTTGAAGGATGAACTTTAGAAAATACTGGAGTATTATGGTCTTAATCCTCCTGACATTATTTTTCAGCAGGATAATAATCCCAAGCATACCTGAAAAAGGGGCAAGGAGTGGTTAGAGAAACAGGAATTTAGGACTATGATCTGGCCTGCACAGTCTCCTAACCTAAACCCTATTGATCACCTCTGGAGTTATCTCAAAAGAAGGCTTGCAGCGCATGAAAACCCTTCTAGTGGGATTCATGAATTGTGGGCAAGAATTGAAGAGGAGTGGGAGGGAATACCAGTTGAGAAGTGTCAAAAACTAATTGAGATCATGCCTAGAAGGATTCAAGCAGTGTTCAAAGCAAAAGGAGGTTATACAAATTACTCATAATACCCAAATACTCTTGTAAATGCAAAAGCTCAAAAACCCTTTCCATGACATCATTATTTTAAAATGGCCATATCTCCATGCCATGTGAATTATATCACATGACTAAGGGACCAATCTGATAGCTAGGAGTATGCTCCATTTATACATCCACCAAAGTTGAGTGAAAGTCCCACAGGGGTAGGCAGTGTGCATCACACACTGCAAATAAGGCAAACATGGAAAGGGTTTTTGAGCTCACTGTACCACTGCTGCTCCATGGCTGATCAGATCAATGTATATTACCACAGGTCACAGTAATTCTGGCAGTGGTGCTGGTGCCAATGTATTGAGTTTCACCACCACACTTTTAAAGGTGGTGGTGAGGTCCTGCACACCATCACTGGTAGTTACTTGTGCCTGCGCAGTGGCCAACAGTGGCTGTGAATGTTTTGCCTCACTTACTAAAGATGCTGCTTCTGTGGGCAGCTTTTTGCGCTTGGCACAGCTTGCACTGGTGAGAATGGATGACAGCATCAAGAATATGTGTTGTAAAGCAGCAAAAGGACTCTGGAGTGTAGTCCTATGCAAGAAATAGGGGTGTGAGTGTATATCTCAACCCAAGGAGATTGCAAAGAAAGGGAAGAGAACTATAGGAAGGGCTCACTAGATGTTCACAGGACACTGGAAAACTCAAGTCTGGCTTCCCCCCATTCAGTAGGGCTAGGAAACCAACTATACTTGCAGGATTTGAGGGGAACTTGAAGGGAAAAGTAGGGAAAAGGCTAGGGAACCAGACTTAAAGGCTTAGGATAGATGGTGGTGGATTGCACACCATCTAGAGACTAAGTCCTAGGTACAAAAGTCTAATCCAGGCATACCCAAACAATGTACAGTAAAGGAAACATGAAAAGAACAAAAACCTGACCAAACCTGGAGTGCAGGAACAGATTTCAAGGTGCAGGAACACCAGGTCTGGTGTGTGGGAACTCAGGTCCGGACATTGGATTCAAAACTGACCTTTGGACTTCAACTAATTTAACTTGGGTTGGGATAAATGGCAGCAGGACAGTCTCAGGTTTGGCAGGAGCACTGGATAGGGGCTATCAAACCATGGGAAAACTCCAGATATCACTGTAGGGAACTCCCATTTCCTACATCTGCAGGGAACTTAGATCTGATGTTCTCATTAGCATTGCATGGCAGGAATGGATAAAGGATGAGACTTGGGTTCAGAGAGAAAAGAGTGGATGATGTGGAATGAGCTGTGTGGGCCATAAAATGAATGTGTTAACAAGCTCAGGTTCCAGGTTCCAGGTTCGGGTTGTGGCTGTGCACCCTCCCTGACATACAACATGTCAACTCAGGCTTTGGCACAAGGGTCAGAATAGCCTCAAAAGCCAAAATGAGGTGAAAAATAGGTGGTAGGCAGGTGTCAGTCCTATGGGGCAGGTAGCAGTGATTCTGAGTAATTCCAGACTGATGGCAGCAGTAGTTCCTTCTCCAAGTGTCTCCTCTTTGCTTAGAATGATACTGATCACATCTGTGCTGTCCATGTCTTGTGTCTGAGAAACCAGTCAAAGTCTGAGGTCTAAACTCAAGGAAAGGAACAGTAAGTGTATGCTAATTCAATAAGAATTGAAGGAAACAATTGGAAATGGCTCCCCACAGGGGACTTAGCTTTAAACTCAACTTGCGAAAACTGGAAGTGAAGGAAACTGCAACTTCTCAGAATCCGGCCTCTGGGTAACTCCTGACTGTCTTTCTACACCTTTCTTCTCCTATTCTTTTTGATTCTGTAGTAAAATCAAAGGCATGGTACCTCAGTGTGCAAATGAAAGTGAAAATATATGTGTCTAATATAAAGGTACTGTGTTTCTGATGTCAAAAATGTGAATCCGGAGTGCAGGAAAAAGAGTCAGGTCTGGTGTGTGGTAAGGTAACCCAGGGCATGGGAAAGCAGGAAAATGGTCGGGTTTGAGAGCTATGTGCTCAGCTTTGGTTTTTCTATTGATGTAAGGGAACTGCTATCATAGATTGACTGTCTTTTGTGAGTGAGGGTGTGTAAGTATGTCTCAAAATGAAAACTGGGGTGAAACAGAGGTCTCCAGTCAAAACTCAGGATAAAACAGGGGAGGGAAAACCTATTGTAATGAACAGTATTGTTTTCTATAATGTCAGAATCAGGAAGTTAGATGTTGGTGTGATTGGGAAAGGCATCTTCATCATCTGACTCATCAACTTCTATCCCTACTAATGGTACCTAAGCTTCTTTGGCAGGTCTACAGTGTCTGGTTTTTGAGGGTGCTGGTCTCAGGAGATTTTCTTCATCTGGTCTTTCATTCTCTACTCCTTCTACTACATCCTGAACACTAGAAAACCAATATATCAACCTTGAAACAGTATTTCCGAGTAAGAAAAGAAGTGTCCAGAGCATGGAAAAAAGAGTCAGGCATCAGGTTGACTGGGTCCAGATCGTGGGAAAAACTACTTGTGATGTCGAAATGGGTATCTGACTGCTGGAAGGGAGAGTGCAATGGTTGGATAGACATAAAGAGAACTTGGCAAGACTTAGGACTAGAACTTTAACTACAAAAATGAAAAATGTTAGCAGATGAAACTGGGTCCTATGTGTGGGAAACCGGGTCCGGGTCGTGGGAACAATGGTCTGAAGTGTCGGAAGGTGTCTTTGAATGCAAAAATGTGAAAATAGCCACTTGCAAGGCATTTGCAGTATCTTGGAAGTGGGATCCTGAGGGAAACAAAATAAACAGACTGTCCTCAGGAGGATCTGTACTTGGAGAACTCAGGTTGAAAGCAGGTATGTCCAGGTCTGAAGCACAGGAACTATGATATGAAGGAAGGAAAAGTTGAACTGAGTAAAAACCACTGGAATAGGTTGTCTGAGGTCTGAACTAGGGAATGTAGGACTGATCAGCAAGAAGGAATGAACATCTCAGGTATGGAAAACTGGGTCAGGAGCATGGGAAACCAGGTTGTGAATGTGGTAACAATGATCTCATAGGTAAAAAGAATGGCAATACTATGAATAAGGCTCTCAAATGTGGAATTGTGCAAAAGAAAAGCATTCAATTCAAAAAGGGACAGGATAAAAGCAGGTCAGAGTATCTGAAGTGTAGGAAACCAGGACCGGAGCACAGGAACCGGTGAGTTTCTGCAAGAAATGACTCAGATTCTATGGACACTGGTGGATCAGCAATGGAATCATGATTTAAGAGTACTTCAGATGTATCTGGTGGGTCTGGGTCTGGAGGGTAAGCAGGATAAAAGGTTTGAAATGTAGGAGACCAGGTCGGAAGTGTGGGAACCAGCAATTCTGCAAGAAATAACTCAGATACTATAGAAAGTGGTAGGTCAGTGAGGAAAACATGATTTAAGGGTACTTCAGATGTGTCTGATGGCTCTAGGTCCACAGGGTAATCAGTATGAAGGGTTTGAAGCATTGGAAACCAAGTTTGGTGTGTGGAAAACTGGGAATGGAGCACAGAAACTGGCATTTCTGCAAAAAAAATGACTCAAGATCTATGAAAACTGGTGGATCAGTGATGGCAACATGACTTGTGTGTACTTCAGATATGTCTGGTGGCTCTGGGTCCACCGAGCAATCAGGATAAAGGCTCTGGAGTGTAGGAAACTGGGTTCAGGGCATGGAAAACCAGGACTAGAGTGTGAAAACTGGCATTTCTGCAAGAAATGATTCAGGTTCTATGAAAATTGGTGGATCAGCAATGGGAACATGACTTATGGGTACTTTGAATATGTCTGATGGCTTTGGGTCTACAAGGTAATCAGTATGGAGGGTCTGAAGTGTAGGAAACCAGGTTCAGGGTGTGGAAAACTGGCAGTTCTGCAGGAAATGACTCAGAATCTATAGAAATGGATAGGTTAGTGACAGGAACATGATTTATGAGTACTTCAGGTATGTCTTGCAGCTCTGGGTCTGCAGTGTTTACCATTGTCTCTGTCTTGGATCCAAACTGTAAAATCAGGTCTGGACCTGCAAATGACATGAACTCCAGCAGGATTACAGTTGGAACTGACAGGATAGGGCTTGGATTGACTGGAACTGTGGCCAAGTTGGCTGGAATCAGTGTTGAAGGTCTCAGGTTTGGCATGACTGGCTCAGGAATGGACAGGGTTGGCTTGAGTTCTGATAGGACTTCACAGAATGTTATGGAGCAGTCTGGGTTTTGATGCTGTGATTTAGAACCTTCACATCCTGGGTAGTAGTCAATTATGGCTGCTTGGAAGGCCTCCAAATTGTTTCCAGCCACTTTGGGTATGGTTTTCTATAACTCAGCTTCCTCAAGATTGGCATATCAGATAGCAGCCTTGATCTTCTGACTTCCTGAGTGGTTGGCATTGACTCCAAGACACTCAATGTTATCTAGAAAGCATAGGAGTTTAGTGATTACCTTACCACCAAAATGGGGGGCATCTGGGGATCCTCAGAATGGCAGGAATGTCATAGGGTATGACAGGACTATATTGAGTTTGATGGTGGAATCACTAGTTGCTGGGGCTGTGGATGATGTTAGATTAGGGTCGAGCAGGGTCCGGGTCCGGATCCAGAAATGTGGCTGTGCAAGTGCGGTCATTTCGGGGCTAATTGTGCACTTCCCAATCTTGGATCTATCAGGTTAAGACAGCAATTGCTAGAAATGGAAGGAAATACTTTGAAATAGGCTCAATTTGATATGTAGCACTGTTGAAATAGTTTTGGGTGGCTTAAAACTCTAAAAATGTGCACTTGAAAATGTCAGTGCAGACAATTATCTTGGGAATGGATGTCAGAATGAACGTTTTTAAGCACTGCTCACTGAGGACTGAGCCTAGGGAAGTCCTCAGATGCTCTCTTGAATCCCCTCACAGTGGGCTCCAGTTGTAAAACAGCAAAAGGACTCTGGAGTGTAGTCCTATGCAAGAAATAGGGGTGTGAGTGTATATCTCGACCCAAGGGAATTGCAAAGAAAGGGAAGAGAACTATAGGAAGGGCTCACTAGATGTCCACAGGACACTGGAAAACTCGAGTCTGGCTTCCCCCCATTCAATAGAGCTAGGAAACCAACTATACTTGCAGGATTTGAGGGGAACTTGAAGGAAAAAGTAGGAAAAGGGCTAGGGAACTGGACTTAAAGGCTTAGAATATATGGTGGTGGATTGCACACCATTTAGGGACTAAGTTCTAGGTACAAAAGTCTAAACAGTGGCAGCAGTAGGTGGACAGGGTGGTGAAGCAAAGAATGACAAGGTGGAAGGGAGTGTGTAAGCCAGACACAAGCTGGGCACCAGAGGGGTATTGTGGTTGGATGATGTGTGGGTGTCAAAGTCTAACTCTGGAGCAACTCCAATACAACTCTGCAGAAGCTCTGACTTGTTTCGTGCATTCTCCACTCTTTTTCACATCAGAGTTGTACTTTACCTATTCTGGCAAACCTCTCTTGACACGTCATATTCTTTTATGTGTATCATATGATTTCCTGCAAGTCATACAACCCATTTTATTTTATGCACTATTCCTTTTTCATTCTGAGCTATTCCTAATGCATGTCGCTTATCCTTGCCTAACTCTGGGGCCAGAGTTGGTATGCACACATACCATTTCACAATTTAATCTCTTCACCTTTTTTCAACTTACCTCAGTTGTGATTGCTCTCTGAGCACCTGGCTGAGGTGAGGCTTTTCACTTATTTACTTATGGTCATTTCTGATAGTATGTAGTACTGGGCACTACTGCCCTTACCACAGGTGAATTCAGTTGTGATTGCTCTCTGAGCATCTGGCTGAGTACTGGGCACTACTGCCCTTACCACAGAAATTGACAGTGGGCCAATTTTCCATCCTCAGCCAGGCAAACAACATATCTTTGGCAATTGTTGATGTTGACCAGAAGAATTGCTGCAATCTCATGGAGAAACAGGAAGCCCTTGTTTCTGAATGGTGTGGCAGCAGGATTTGACTGGATTTATCAGATCAGCATGGCTCATACAATTGGTAAATACTTACCCTGATAAACAAATTCCACATTGCCTGTGTGTAAAGTGTCATCATAATGCCTTCATTGTTACTGTAGTGAATCCCAGAGGCAGTTTTAAGATTAAGGACTATGTAGTATTGGCTCTTGAGCTACCATGTATATCAGTCAGCTGTTAGAAATAGTTTAGGGAAAGAATATACCTTCAACCATTTACTCAAGCATGAAGACTGCAACTTCTTGGTTTTTCCCAGAAAATATAAGTTGACATATTTGGCAGCTTGACAGGATGTCACTTTCTTGAAATTGCTGTCCCTTGATTTTGCCCTCTCATCAAGAAGGAAGCAGAGGAGTGCACAGACTTCATTATCAGACCAGCTTGTACATTGATCTTGTTGTGGCTTGTCACTGATGATTTGCAGGGATGATGAGATTGAGTTACAGAGAAAGCAGGATAAGAAGGAATGGGAAGACCAAGAGGACTGATTGGAGCCTGTCTTGTTACAGGTCACCACCATAGTAAGCACAGGGAGGGAATTGGAGGCTGATGTGTGGGAATGATGAAAAAGGAAGGGAACACAGGGACTTGAGGGGGGTGCAAACAGATTGTCAGTTGCTCAAGCTAATCTCTGATTGGGGTTGCTGAGGTGAATTCTCACCTACCAAGGTAGCCAGAACTGGGCCTTAGTCTGTGTCCCAATTAGTATCCTCAACTCACCTCTCCCTTCTCTGCCCTGCACAACAGGAGTACCCTTGTACCCTCCTGTTATAAATGTCAAATTGTAACTCCAGTACAACTCCAAGGGTACTCCACCCTATTTTTGTATGTCCTCCACTCCATCTGCTTCAGAGTTGTATTTATCCATTTCAGAAAAATGTCTTAATGCATCATACCATTTTCTTTTCACATCATACAACTTCCAAAAGTTAACTTATTTCCTCTCTTTCAAGCTATTTCTTTCTTGTCTTGAGCTATTCCTAATGCACCTTGCTTACACTCACTTAACTCCGGACCAGAGCTCTCCGGAGTTAGATGCACACATAACGTTTTACTACTTAATCCCTTTTTCTTCTTGAACTCACCTCAGTTGTGATTGCTCTCTTGGGCATCTGGCTGAGTACTGGGTATCTCTGCCCATACTATACATAGATCTTGACAGGTTATGAGCCCACTAGCAAACTCGCCATCAACACACAACTCTGTTCTCACTTACAGAACACCATCACTGCCCCAACACATCCAGGCCCATCTCCAATGTCCAAGTCAAACTCTGGAAATGTCACTACCTGTCCCTTACTCACAGGTCCCACAAACTTCCAAATATGGAAGCTCTGCATCACCTCCAAGCTCCAGCGTGAGAAAGTCCTCAGAGTAACCCTTGGAACTAATGTATGTCCCACCGCATCTCCTCCTCTGGTCCTCAGCACCAGCTCCACCACTCCAGGCATCTTCAGAACCACCTCCTCTGCCGAAAACATCTGAAAATGGATGGAATGCAATGAAAAGGTGCAAGGTATCATCCAGGATCACATTTGTGATGCACTCCTCAATAAGACTGCTCATCACACCACAGCCAAAGCACTTTTCAATCACCTCATCACACTCCACGAAACCTCCAACCTCACCTCTGCCTTTTACTCATTCTGACAACTCCTTTCCTTCAAATGGGATGGAAAGTCCAACATCTCCAACCACATCACCTCCCTCCAGACACTCAAGTCCCACCTCAGCATGATAAAAGTGAGCATAGACAACAAAATGCTTGCCTTCATTTTGCTGAACTCACTTCCACACACTCTGGAGTGGATGTAGGGAATGGTAGTTCCCTGTCCTCATATCCAGCATATCCAGCATATCCAGCATGATCCAATTCTTCATATCTAATCCAATCCATCCTTGTCCATCACCCGTTGGTAAGTCATACCTTCATTTTACTACACCGGACACTTCGTTTGTACATCTGGTCGATCTGGCTCTGTCAATCTGGTCACCGGATAGTTGATCCAACAACCTGGTTTTCAATCCAGTCACATGCTTTACATGTATTTAGAGTCTCGGGTGTGCCCAGACTATAAAAACTGTGTTTCGCATGGAGCACAAAATCATCTATCTATCTATCTATCTGCCGTCTATCTTCTGTCCATCTCAAGTTCAGTTCTTCATCATCTTCAGTGATCCAGCCATGTCTGTGATCATCATCATCATCCTTCTCTCCTGATCTGTAAAGAATCAAGTCCTGTGCTCATCAGCCATGTCTGAAGCATAGGAGCTCTTCCAGATCATCATCCCTTTCACCTCCTGTAAGTCCTGTGGTTCTCTTCCATGGAGCTCTACTCTACGAATTCCCCCTGGGACGAACCTATTGTCCCTTAATTTTCTTTCTTTGTGTTGCTGACCTGCTAGTTTCCTTTCCGGAGATCCATAGCAGTCTAGGTCATTCAACATCCCTTCACTGCCAAGTGTTGAGCTCATAGTCGATATAACTTGGTGACAGCAGTGTGCTGGTTTACAAGGCATTCAGCCAAAGATTGTCCCGCATGGCACACCTCATGCTGTGCTTGTGCCACGTCGAGCATACCCAAGGCTTTTTTCAATTCATTGACAGGGTCAGAGTTATGCTACAACATGGAGTCAGCACAAGGATGGGATACACTGAGACATGAAAGCAAACACATAGACCCAGCTTGTCTGATAGCCTGGCTTTAGCATCCACCTGGGTATGATGACTGGTGGGAGAGTCAGCTTGAATGGAAAGCAGGGCAGTATGATTGAAGAGCTGTTGAACAGAACAGGTGAAAGTCACAGCACCTCCTATCCTTTGTGTGGCTAGTGTTTGGTGTGGCATAAAGTCTCAAGAGCTATGATGCAAGTTCAGGTTGATGGGTGGTGACAAATGAAGTCATGGTGAGTTTGGCTGCTCGAACCTTGTGAACAACATGTGTTGATGTTGAGCTTTGATTCAGTAATGGGATTTAAAGGCAACTTGAATGACCAGGAACTCAGTTCACCACAGTTGTTGCTGCCATCAACTTGAAACCTTTCTCCATGCCATGCTGCCCAAGCTGTGGAAAGGGTGCATTCAAGGACCAATCTGCTGTCGCAAATCATATGAGTCAGCTGACCTCCAGTTGCAATAACTGGATTGATAACCTCATCTCCCTATGCCATGATGACAGTGCACATCACTTCTCTCCCAGCCCACACTCCAACATACCTTCTCCTGGAGAAGACCTGGTTGAAATGGACCTTGATGCCAACAACTGTCCCACTCATCCTGGTTTTGCCAGTGTACCAGACAACTTCACTGAATTCAAGGCACCCAGGGTAGGCATGCAAGAAACCTGCAATATGTTCCCCAGGGCAGCCAAGGTTTACTTTCCTGGATCCACCCTCATAAATAAATTTGATGCAGACCCATACATCCACTTTTGGCATACCAATCTCTACTACCCCTTCATGCCTTGTGAAGAGTGGGAAATGGTGCTGTGGTTGCTTCACTTGGGTTTAAGTATGAGAGCTATTGACAGCTTTCTCAAACTGTCCAAGGTATGTCATGAGTCCTACCTGCAATCTCCGTTTAAATAATCATTCATGCAAGATATGTGCACTTTAGCTTTCATTTTCTATGGCCAAGGAACTCCATGGTTGAGCAGAACTTCTTCCTGGTGGGCCCCACTGGCATGTGATGGAGATAGAGCCCCTGAATCCAAAGAAGCAGCGGGTGTATCTGTACTGGTGTGATTCATTGGAGTGCATTGCCTGGCTGCTCAACCACCCATTATTCCAAGATCATATGGACTGGGTTCCTTGATGGGTGTACAAGACCTCTGAGAGGCAGTGCCGAGTTTACACTGAGTGGATAACAGGTGACAAGTCCTGGGCTATGCAGGTTAGTATGTTCTTTGTGTTGTATCATTACCTATGCTAACATGTATCAGGAAAAGATTCCTGCAGGAGGCATGCTCCTTGGTGTCATCCTTTCCTCAGATAAGACCAACATAACCATGCTATGTGGTGGTTGAGTTGCTCACCCTCTCCTTATCAGTCTCGCCAATATCAAGATGTCTACATGTCTCAAGTTATCATCAAATTCATTCATGCTAACAGCCCTTCTACCCGTCCCAAAATCTGTGCACAAGAACAAGTGGTTGTGTGGTGTTTTGAAGGATAGGCTCATTTATCAATGCTTAGATATTGTCCTCCAGCCTCTCAAGAAAACTGCTGAGTGTGGCATTATATTACCAGGTCCAGATGGTTTTTTGTGCTACTGTTTCACTCCTGTTGCAAGCTACATTGCAGACATCCCTGAGGCTTGCATGCTCACATGTGTTGGGGGAAAGACATCTCCAGTCACGATGGCAATGTACAAACAGTTCAGGGATCCTTTTCACCATGAATCACATACTGGCTTGACTATGGTCACACAGCTCTGAGTTGTCAAGACCAAAGCAGATTCCTCAGACTTGCAAGGTTTCTTATACAAAGCACAGTGATTCCGTTTAAATGGCATTAGTAAGCCCTTCTTCTGAGACCTCCCTCTATCTTGCTCTAGTGTTTTCCTTACCCCCGAGATACTCCACCAGGTGCACAAGGAATGCCAGAACCACAACATCAAATGGTGCCTGTCCCTTATTGGTAATGTGGAACTTGATTTCCAATTCTCTATCATGCAATCTGTAGCTGGTTTTCATTACTTTAAGAATGGCATTTCCAGGCTGAAGCAGGTTACAGGATGTGTACATCATGATGTCCAACATTATATCATTGGCATTATTGCAGGCGCTTCACCCCCCAAGTTCATTACAGCTATTTATGCACTGATGGATTTTCATTACTGGGTTCAAGCCTATCACATCAACACAGATGATCTCAAGCTTATTTCTTTTGCTTTGGATATCTTCCACAAATGCAAGCAAGCAATCCTTGACTCTGGAGCATGGTGCAGTGAGGGAAATAGAATCATCGACAACTGGTATATCCCCAAGTTGGAGCTGATGCAAAGCTTCATGCCTAGTATCAAGTGACTTGGAGTTGCTATCCAGTGGACAGTGGATATTACGGAACATGCTCACATGTCTGAGATCAAGACCCCAGCAAGTTCCAGCAACAATAATAACTATAATTCACAGATCTGTTGATACTTGAATCACACAGAAAAGTGCCACATGTTTGAGCTGGCAATGTCTATACATGAGAAAGTATACACTTGTTCTACCTGTGATTCTGACAATGGTTGCTCCAACCATGAAGACAGCTTG
Source organism: Pulveroboletus cf. aberrans (assembly GCA_038094155.1). Classification (NCBI taxonomy): domain Eukaryota; kingdom Fungi; phylum Basidiomycota; class Agaricomycetes; order Boletales; family Boletaceae; genus Pulveroboletus; species Pulveroboletus cf. aberrans. Next base: position 4,895 of record JBBPTO010000934.1, on the reverse strand, counting down.
GGTGATGACAGGGAAGCCAAACTGCCCAACATCTTTGCTCCTAGTGCCACATTCTTGTCCCATCCTCCAATGAACTATTTCGCTCTATCATCCCACCTCCTTGACAAGGAGCCAGGAACCATCCCTCTTTTCCTCCATATATCCCATGCCAGTCATGCTACAGCCATTTGTCTCACTTATGATCCCCCTATAGGGCACATCAATGTTGATGAAGCCACCAAAATGTTTGGGCTTTCAGACTTGTGTGGTGCCCTGGCTGATTATTTGGCATGCAAAAAGACAGGTTCAAAGCCTTTCATTCATACTATTGGAGGGATGTGCCATGTCTCCCACATTGCAGTGTTGCCATTCAACAATATGCAGATCTGGAACAAGGTCCACATACAGAACTTACCACTCCACAATCAGAACATCTCACCAGCTCAAATGCTCTTTGCATCCCCTCCAAGTGGAGAATGGCCCCTTGGTCACTATGACACTGCCATTGTCAATGTAGAGCCGGGCACTGATTGGCCTCGGAACGGGCTAGATAGTACTAAGATGCACCCATTGTTACCTGTTGGTCTATACTCACCACAATTCCAGGACATGTCGTCAGTCAAATTCGATGCATCATGTGTCCATTGGGCAGGGCTGGTGCCAACTGGGCTTGAGAAGATAAATTCCTGGCCTATATCCAATGATTTGACTTTGGTGGTGAAGATGCTGCATCACAGCTCCCCATCCTGAAGCATGCCAGGAGAACAAACAGCCAATGGATTGGTAATGTGGTCCTGCTCTGTCAGATATGGGCATTCACCCACTTAATTCCATGCTATGGGGCAACTGCTGATGCTCAGTGTAGGGAACAGTAGTTCCCTGTGCTCATATCTGGCATATCCAGCATATCCTGTATGATCTGGTCCTCATATCCAATCCAATCCATCCTCGTCTGTCACCCATTGGTAAGTCAAACCTTCATTTCACTACACCAGACACTTTTGTTTGTACATCCAGTCAATCCAGTGAAGAGATGTTGAATGACCTAGACTGCTATATGTCTTCAGACAGGAAACTAGCAGGTCAGCAACACAAAGAAAGAAAATGAAGGGACAATTGGTTCATCCCAGGGGGAATTCATAGGGTAGAGCTTCACAGAAGAGAACCACAGGACTTACAGGAGGTGAGATGGATGATGATCAGGAAGAGCTCCTATGCTTCAGACATGGCTGATGAACACAGGACTTGATTCTTCACAGATCAGGACAGAAGGATGAAGATGATGATCACAGACACAGCTGGATCACTGATGATGATGAAGAACTGAACTCGAAATGAATGAAAGATAGATGGCAGATAGATAGATGATAGATAGATGATATTGTGCTCCATGCAAAACACAACTTTTATAGTCTGGGCACACCCAAGACTCTAAATACATGCAAAGAGCATGACTGGATTGAAAACCGGGTCGTTGGATCTACATATCTGGTGACCAGGTTGATGGAACCGGATCAACCGGATGTACAAACACAAGTGTCTGGTGTAGTAAAATGAATGTTTGACTTACCAACAGGTGACAGATGAGAATGGATTGGATTGGATATGAGGAACTGGATTGTGCAGGATATCCCAGATATGCTGGATACAAGAACAGGGAACTACCGTTGTAAGGAGCCATTGCTCCTTAGGTCCGTATCTGGTCATTCTATATCTATTTGACTTTCACTAGGTCATTGTCGAGTCATCAAGCATCCATGTCCATCTGTATTCAATCTGGTTCCAGTCCACCCTAGTCGTACATATCTGTTTCCTTGTGTCCATTTCCTTTCAATCCGGTCCGTCTACCGGATGGACTTCTACTATATCTATAGTGTACTGGACACTACATACCAGACACTCTGTATTGTGATCTGGTCACTGGATTCACGTCTCTTTTCCCTTCTTTATGCTTATTTAGAGTCTTGGGTGTGCCCAGACTATAAAAGTTGTGTTTCACACACAGTGCTAGACCATTGAATCAATCATCCATCACTCACTCAGAGTGGGAGTCTTCAGTCCTCATCAATCCAGTTGTATCTGGATCTCTTCTCTTCTCTTTCTCTCTTGATCCTAGAAGAATCAAGTTCTGTGCTTGTCAGCTGTGTCTGGCACATTAGAAGCTTTTCTAGATTGACTACCAAGGAGTCCTGTAAGCCCTGCAGTTGCATTCCCTTGATCATCTACCTGCAATTCCCCTGGGATGAACCAATCATTCCTTCACTTTCTTTCTTTGTGTCACTGACCTGCTAGTTTCCTATCTGGAGACCTATAGCAGTGTAGGTCAGTAAACCTCTCTTTAGCATGTTCAGAGGCTGGCAGCAGGTCATAGTATCTGAAGATTAGCATTTCAGACTTATTAAGGAGGCCCACAATGACCTTAGGCACAAACGTGTCTACATAGTCCAGACCTGTCTTCTCCTGCAATTCTGGTGGCCCATGCTTGCCAATGACATCAAGTGGTATGTCCACACTTTTCATCAGTGCCAAGCCTGCCAAACTGCCCATTTCCACATCTCTCCTACCATTCCTCTTGTTTCCAGTCTGTTTCACAAGGTTCATATTGATACAATGCTAATGCCTAGAGCTGGTGATTACCAGTATATTGTTCAAGCCCATTATTCCATGTCCTCCTACTCAGAGTGGCATATGCTCTGGTTGGAGAATGCATCTGCCCTTGCCACGTTCATCTTTGAAGACATCCTCTGCCAGTGAGGTCCCATTTCTGAGCTCATCACTGACAATAACCCCACTTTTGTACAGGCTTGTGACCTCCTTGCTGACCGCTACTGGATCTGGCAAATCTGGATCTCTCTGTACAACTCCCAAGCCAATGGAATTGTTGAGAGGTGAACTATGATGTCCAGAAGGCCATCATCAAAAGTTTCCTGGGGAACAAGTCATGCTGGCATCACTCAGCTCACTCAGTCGTCTGGGTAGAACAGGTAACTATTCAAAAATCTACCAGACTTTCCCCATATTTCATGGTTCATGGCATAGAGCCTCTCTTTTCTTTTGATTTATCTGAAGCTACTTTTCTTCTTCTGCCATTGGATACTGATTTCCCTGCTATCACAGATCTAATGCCATGGCAAGCTTGCCAGTTCCAGAAATGCTAAGAAGACCTCGACAAGATCCAAGATCAGATCCTCCAAGCCCACTTCACATCTATCAAGGATTTCAAGGTGGCAATGAAGAACTGGATCAAGGACTTCAACTTCCAACCTAGAAGTCTCGTCTTAGTCCATAACTCAAGAGTTGAGAAGGAACTTAACTGGAAGATAAAGCCCAGGTATATTGGGCTGATGGTTGTCCTTCACTGGATGACTAGAGGTTCATATCTGTTGGCCAAGTTGGACAGGGTGGTATCTGCTCTCCAATACATGGTGTTCTGACTTATTTCATATCATGCAAGATCACAAAGCTCAACCCCCATGTCCAGATTGATCAGGTTAGATGATGAAGAACTGAATAAGATGGCAGGAAAAGAGGAGTGGGAGTTGGAGGACCTCAAAGAAGAACTGCCAGACAAAGAAGAATACCCCATGCCTAACTCTGAACAATGAGTCCATTTCTGTTCAAATACCATCACATATAAAGTCTGTACTATACATTTTCCCTCTCTGTTCCACCCTGGCATTTGTCCAGAGACCTCACCTACCTTAGCTTCACACTGAAAAAAAACAAAAGAAAAGAAAAAAGACAAAGACAAAAGAAAAAACTGCATACTATGGATTTTTTCCTGAAAAATACTAAAGAATCCTACAACACACACATACTATAGATTTCTCAATCATTTCCCAGACATTTCCTGGACTCATGTTCCCTGTCCTGAACTCATTTTAATTTCTTCCACATGTCAGAGCACCATGCCCATTTTTACTTACCAAACAGACAAACAGAAGAAAATAGAGAAGGAAAATTGGTTGAAGAGAAAACCATCAAGTTTTCTGGACATTCCATAACATTCTCTTTATTTTACTCTCATTCAACTTGGGCACAAAGCTAAGTCCCCTGTGGACTTTACTTTCGCTGCACTGCAAATCTCTTTTTCTTCCTTATAAAGTACCTATTTCTTATAGTGCCTCTTACTCTGTAGACCCCAGACTTTGCCTGGCTGAATACCATTGAATCACCTGGACTGGACATTGGACATGACTACAAGTACAAAGAGAGGATAAGAAGAGGAGAAAGACCACAGACACAATCTACTGCCTTAGCCAGCCCCCCACTATAGCCTGGGCCACCAGGATCCGCTCCCAGATCTCCCCTGCCTCTATTTCCATGCACACATGATGCCCCTTCTCTGCCACCATCTCTGATTTGAGTGACAACAACCAACCTCCAACTCCATGAACTGGAGCATTAACTCCTGCAGGCCCCACTGGGGAACCATCACCATCCTTGACAAAGGTTTTTCGATTCAGGCTTTCCCCTTGCCTTTCACTGGGGTTCATTCTGGCTCCTCATCGGAGACCTCATGGATCTCCTTATTGAGCAGATGGGGGAGGTATTTGCATGCTATGACCAGGCTTAGTGTTTCAGACAAGGAGAGTTTTCTTGACTTACTGGAAACCAGTCTAACTGGCCTCTTCTCCTCTTCTGTCTCTACTGCCCATCGAGCCTTCATCTTTCATGTGTATTTGCAGTGCCCTTTTGCATCACCACACACCCAGCACACAATTTCCTTATGTTTCACAATACACAGCACCTGCTTATTCTTGCAGTGTTGGCATGGTTCCAGGTAGCAGTACCCTGCCTCAATCTTCATGCCCAATTCTTCCGCTGCCTCTTCTTCTCCCTCAGAGTCCTTGCAGGAATGCTGTAACAAGTTAAGTACATACGTGGAGCTGCATACAACCTTACCTTGCGAGCTG